>APFE031419103.1:78667-115716 GCA_000404065.3 Pinus taeda
TATATTAATCGTACTTGTCGTTTCCTTGCCGTATCCGAATCCTAGCTTTTCAAAAATCAAGCAGATCCAGATCTCCGTATCCGAATCCTGGTAACTTAGGAAAGGACTGGTCTTTAGAAAGCCATATTTTTGCATCCAAAGCTCATATTTTGATGAAACTTATATCAATGGAAAGCTCTTAACCAGCAAAAGGCAATGGTGGTCTCAGAAAGGAGTTTGAAGGTGAGTAAAAGAAGGTGAAAATTTATATCCCCGCCTTGGATGAGATCAGGCATAGGGATTGTTGAGGGAGGAAATTGCTCCAGACATTGTCAAAATAGGGATTGTTTGGAGATGTCTGAGCATCTACAAATGTAGGGCAGAGTAGTGAGGCCAAGGATTTCACGTATAAGGTCTTTTGGGAACTCTTGTAGATCAATAATCGTATTCTTGAGCTCAGGTTTAGTTTCCTGCTGAGGCTGTGATGATCATGTAGTTGAATCCTTCATGGATACCTAGGCTGCTGAAACTGAGACACAAGACGCAATGCAAGGTTTCTAGCTCCCAAGTTATATGTAGCATGCAGAACTCTCATTGCAGAGCAGTATGCATGAAGTTCTAATTTAAGTACTTCTGCTGCTCCCTTCTCTTCAGTGAAAAATTTATCTTGTCTCCGGTTTGTACATTCACACAAAGGCATTTCATCGAAAGAGCTATAGACTATAGGTCATGTTGAACGCTTTTGATTTGAACGTAAAATATCATTTGACATATAGCTACTACTACTACTAGCAACAGAACAATGACTATTCTCAGCTTCCTCAATTGATTGATTTAATCTGTCTTCAAACGAAGACATGCATATACATTCCTCACCCACGTGATTTCTGGGGAACGGAAAGTTATCTACATTTTCCAACAGAGGGCGTGATGACTTTACCACTGCCACATGTTTCCTAGATTTCTGGATTGCTCTCCTTTTTTGAGGAGCAGCCTCCACGTTGAAGTATTCTTCCTTGTAAGCAGATTGCATTTGAATGCCTGGTTTTCTCTTTGTATCTCTTAAAGAGGTACACGATGTCAAAGGTTTCTGCAGATAGAAATCAGTTTCAGTTTGTCCATTTTTCCTGTTTCCAGCACCCATTTCAACATTTAGATCCTACAACTGCATTCCAGCATGTGATTCCTGTGTGAAGGCTGCAAAAGACTTCCTTTCCTGAGCAGTCTCCAAACAAATATTGTGATTTCTAGCGACCTCTGAAATTTAATCAGTTTCCAGACCTTTCAAACCTAATCTACTGTCTAGAGATAAGGAACAACGATGCTGATGCACATTTTTATTACTATGACCTGGTTTAGCATTTGATTCATATGGTCAACTGTTCAACCTAGGTGATGAAGAGATATAAGATTTATCCTTATACAGTGCATTAGGACTCCAATTTTGAGAAACCAATGCTCCAGGATTTGAAATCAGGTGGTTATCAAGTTTAGCGGCTAGCCTTAATCAATGAAGACACATGTTTCTGATTGGAAATTCGGCACATATTTAGCTCCGGCTGAAGAGTGATTTCACACTTCACCTCCTCAGATTCAGTCTCATCTATAGCTTCTACATCTTTAGGTGCCAAATCCAGTGTTTGAAAATCTTTTGGCAATTTTGTAATTATTTCTTTCATTCCCTGTAACAGTTCTAATTAAGCGGTCCTGGAGGGGGATCCTCAGGTACAGGAGGTGGGTGATATGAGTGAGCCACCCCCAATTCAAATGGAAGTGGAAGTCGGGCATCATCAAGATGAGACACATCAAGTGGACGAAGAAAACGGACCCCAGAATCAGCCGGAAGCATAGGACGACCAAATGAATATTGGACAGCCCACACAGCCAGCAGGTAAAGTCTCTTCCTCGGCTTCTTGTGTTATATCTCTTATGTCTTTGTTGCTTTAATCTGGTTCTGGGCCTAGTCCCTCCAGGCCCCATAGTTCTGTAAGTCCATTGTTTAGTGGCCTCTTGGATCCCTTGGACAGCATTGTAACCTCTATTCCTGTGGTAAAACAACCAGTTGAGCCTATCCCAATTCTTCCTACTCGATCTTACCGCCTTCACACTATAACCTGTGCCCCAAAGCAATAAAAGGGGCTCCTAGTGGGCCGGTAGGGGGCTTTGGGGAGGTGTTAGCAACCTCTGGTCCTGGAAAATCCAGAGGGCGTAAGACAAATATTTCAAAAACCCAGTTGAAAGCAAGGATGGACATAGCTGAAGGGAAACAAATCTGCCTGGAACGGGTGCTTAGAGCAGCGCAGGCCCCAGTAGAGGTATCCAAATGATAGCTCTATCTTTTAACTGTATAGGCCTAGCTAGTACCCAGAAGAAACCAGCTCTCAAAATACTTATTCAAGATACTTGTCCAGATATTATGATGCACCAGGAAACTTTAGGGCGTGTAGAAACAGTTTCTGAAGCTCTCCATAAGATGTTCCCAGGGTGGCTTTTCCTAACCTCTGATGCTAGGGGCAGATCAGGGGGCCTAGCAACAGATTTCAGAGCGAGTAAATTTAGGGTTTCAAATTCCTGGGGTTCTGAGAGGATTCTAGCAGCAGAAGTATTCTCAACAGATCTAAGACTGGAGCTCTCCTTTGTCAATGTCTATGGCGCCTGCCAGCACAGGGTCTCATTCTGGAACTCTCTACTGGCAAAAATCCTTTATGAAAGAGCAGAATCTAGTGGTTGGTGGTGACTTAAATTTCTCCTTAGGGGAGGCAGAAACTGGGCGCCCTCAAGCCGAAGTAGACCCACTGGCAGATTATTTCAACAGTAAGCTGATGGAAAGTAAATTGATTGAAAATATATTAATTAAATATAACCAACATGGCAGAACAAACATACCGGAATAGCCAGGGTAGCCTAAAGATTGGATCGTTTTTTGTTGGCAGAAAGTTTGGCAAACAGAATCTCTCTTTTCCACCAGTAGGTCGGTTCGGGAGGAGATTCAGATCATCACCCGATCTTCCTTGAAATGAGGGGGAGCAGTGGGAAACCAGGCAGTCCATTTAAGTTTAACCCTTCATGGCTACAGGAGGAGAGCTATGTTAATATTGTAAAGAAGACTTGGGAGCCTTACAATCTAGAATCAGGATCTTCCATAGCGCAGCAGTTTATGGATAACCTTAAAAGAACCAAACAGGCTATGATTCAATAGGTGATGCAGAAAAAGAGAAGGAAGGAAGCAGAGCTTAAGTCTATTGAAGAAGAACTTGAGAGACTGGAAAGCCGGAGGATGATAGATACGCGACGGAGGAGGCCAAGGAAAGGATAATGCAGTTGGAAACAACCAAAAGAAAGATTCTGACGGACAAAGTGGAGCAGTGGAGATTGAAAATTAGGGCAATATGGTTAGCAAGTGGGGTCGAAAACTCTAAATTCTTCCAAAACTATGCAAAGGGGAGGAAAAATATAAACACTATTTGGGAGATGTCAAGGACAGATGGAAGAGTAGCAAATACATTCAAGGAACTAGCCTCTATGGGGAAGGAATATTTTGAAGCCCTATACAAAGCTCCCTAACAGGTGACAAATGCAGAAGTGATCCAGGTTGCCCAACTTTTCCCAAGATTTATGGAAGAGGAGGACAACCAACCAATCACAAATGGAGAGGTGGAAGCAGTTATCAAAGAAATGCAAAAAGACAAGAGTCCAAGCCCGGATGGCTGGACAATGGAATTTTTTCAACGCTTATTTGAGCTTATAGGAGATAACCTGCTTCGGGTTGTGCAGGACTCAAGTCTCAGAGGACAGATTTATGAACCTTTCAACACAACCTTCCTGGCCTTAATTCCTAAGACAGGTGATCCCCAGTCTTTTGAGGAATTAAGACCTATTTCCCTGTGCAATTGCATATACAAGATTATAGCCAAAATCATTGTTATTTGCCTCAAGCCAATCCTGTCCAGAAATATATCAAGAGAATAGTTTGGCTTCCTGGATGGTCGGCAAATTCACAAGGCTATAGGATTAGCCCAAGAAGGGATGCACAGGTGCAACATGAAAGGTATTATTGCAAAAATTGATTAGTCCAAGGCATATGATAGAATTAGCTGGATATATTTGTGCATGCTCCTCACTCACCTGGGATTTGGAATACCTTTTCATTAACTGGATTATGAGTTGTACTACTAAAGTGACTTTTGTAAATGATGTCCTCCTGTTCAGTAATGGGGCCAGACAGGACCTGCAGCGCCTGAAAGAGGCTCTCAATCTATTCCTAAAAGCCACAGGTATGATCATAAATGAGCACAAATCCTCTTTGGATTATGAAGGACTAACACAGGCCAAAATTCGCAGGTCTCAATCCTATTTGCCTTTGAAGCAAAGCATATGAAGGAAAGCCTCAAATATCTGGGGTTTCATCTAAACCTGGATTCCTATAAAAAAAAAATGACTGGAAGAGGCTTCTGGCTAAGATTGAGAAATGTATTAAACATTGAGCTTCAAATGTAAGGTGGCAATTCCAGTCTATTAGATAGCGCTCAAGTCGATTCTGAAAGAAATTTTGCATTCTATCAGGAAGTTGTGTGGGAGTTTCTTATGGGCAGGAAAAAAGGAGGAGGAGGTCCTTCCATGGATAGATTGGGAAAAAAACACTCTACCTAAAGCCTAGGGTGGATGGGTCCTTAAAGATTTGCCAATTTTCGCAAGCTCACTAGCAGACAAATCAGGGTGGCATCTTTTGTCTGTGAAAAATCTTTGGATGACAGTGGTAACCCACAAATATATCTCCCTCTTACTATGGATGGATGGGTGCGGAAACCTGACAAGAGCGTTCCAAATGCCTTATCCATTTGGAAAGCTACAGTGGAATCCTTTAGAGTGATAGGAACAGGTCTGGCGTGGCACATTGGTAACGGAGAAAAATGAGTTTGGTATTGACCCCTGGGGAGAGTGTAATGCAAACCATGAATTTCCGAGGGAAATGGTAATGGCTCTAAATGAACAAGGCATAGTTTTCCTAAACCAAGTGGCGGATGAGGAAAGCTCTTCCTTCTGGCATCACGGTCTGTTGAACAGTTGCACTTGAATGAGGCTTTTGCGAGGCACTGGCAAGATTATATAACGGGGTCTTCAAAGGTATCATATCAGGATCAGGAAAAGGGAAGACTCACTCAGGTGGGTACATGCCCCTTCTGGTATTTACTCCCCTAAATATGGGTACAGCTATCAAATTGAATCCAGGATTCAAATCCAGCAACACTGGTTGTGGAAGCCCATATGGAAGTTGGAATGTCCAGCAAAGACTAGGCTTTTTCATCGTGTTTACTAAGGAATAAAATCCCAACCTGTGATAACTTACAGAAAAGGAAAAAAACAAGCTCTGAGATGGTGCATATTGTGTAAAAATGAGGAAGAGTCAGTCAACTGTCAACCATTTGTTCCTCATATGCTCCTTCACAGCAAGCGTATGGGGAACATTTAAGAGGCTTCTGGGATTCAGCCTAAACTGGAGAGGGCTCAGTTTGGGGGAAGTATGGTAATCCTAGTAGAACGAAACACCAGATTGAAAACTAAGGAATGTCCCACTCTTAATCTGTTGGGGAATATGGGCAGCGAGAAACAAAGGAATCTTCAGAGACAAATATTCAGCCCCAGCTCTCATTGCTGCTGAAGTTGCTGCAATCTACTCTTTAATCCCATCCACGCAATCAACCCATGTTCCCAGAATCATAAGCGAGGAGGAGATCAACACACAAATCCCTTGGTCATATTTTGATGGGGCATCAGATGCACAGGGTAGATGAGGAGGTGGTTTGGTAATTCACCTAAACAATCAAAGATGCTTAAAATCCAAAATAGGCCTGGGAAGTGGATCGAATAATTTTGCAGATCTCCTATCCTTAAAGCTCTTGCTTTGCTGGGCTAGGGAACTGGGAATCAGATCTCTTCAAATATTTGAGGACTCCTTAAACATCATCAACTGGTTCAATGTTGTTCAGAGATGTCAAAATCATATCTTACTACCTATCTTAGAAGAAAAACAGTTCATTATACAATCTTTTGATTTTATTTCATGCTGCCATATTTCCAGGGAGCGCAATACAGAGGTAGACCTTCTCTCTAAGGAAGGTGTGAGACAGGATCTGGGCATCTGGCTTGTCAGAGAACATATAAAGGGCACGATCCAGGAGTATCTACATCAGCCTTTTATCTCCTGACAGGTTTCTTAGAGGTTTTTCTTATGATGGTATTTGATGGACACCTCATTATTTTGGTCAGTTTTTCAGCCAGGCTTTGTGCTACTGTTTGTCTTGTACTATATATGTACAGGTTGCCGTGATAGTATATACTTATATGACACTAGAGTCTCAGAAAAGAGGGTTGTTTTCTCCATAAGGAGAGGCCCGGTTTTGCCTATTTTTGGATATGTTTCAGAATTATATGTTTCTTTTTGTGTTCAGAAAAGGTAATGCTTTCAGCATCTGCATATGTAACTTTTTATCTCCTTAATAAAAAGTTTGATTTTTCTTAAAAAAAACAGTTCTAATTGAGATGTATGAAAATACCTTAACTCTTTAATATATGTTTCCATGATTTCATAACCTACAGCGTAACATTGTAATATCATGCACATTAAACTTTTAGAAAAAAATAAATTTAAAATAAAAATAAAAAATAATAAAAAACCAAATAAATAAAAAATAAAAATTGAAAACCTAAGTTCTAAACTTTAAAGTCAAAAAATTAAAAAACAAATTTTGAAACCTAAACCCTACTGAAACCTAAACCTATCGACTCAACTAAACTTATCGCATACACAACAAACTAAACCTATAGCATACTACACATTACACCACACGACGTTAGTGAAGTTAAACACTGTTACAGAGACACAACAGCAAAGGTAAACACAGGTTGCAAAGTTTGCACATAAACGCTAAGCTCAAGCGAAGGTTGCAGGTAAACACAGGTTGTGAGGGTTGCAAGTAAGAGTCGAGTGAAGTCTGAAATAGCAAGCGAAGGTAAACATTGAACAGAGAACTCCATTCGCAGTGGCAAATGTAAACAACGCTGAGAGAACTCGAGCGAATGTTTCAGGTGAGATAAGAGTCAAGCGATAGGGCAAAGTCTGAGTCTCTTAATTTGGGATTTATAATTAAATTTTTATGACTTATTCATGTTTACAATTTATAACCACTATACTCTATGAATTAATTTGCCTTCAATTTGAACTTGTCCCTTTCTCCATGTTTGTGACAAACCTTTTCTTGGCATGAATCTTTGAAATTCCCCTATGCCATAATCACGATGACTGTAATACCATGTTAAATATATGCAAGAGACAAGCAGGAGAGACTAGATGAGAGATAAGATGATATATAAATGTGCTACTAAATTACTAGCAGTGTTGTCTATATACGTAGCAAGTTCCATTATTCATTTTAGGAACCAATTAACTAATTCCCTGAATACATTAACATAAACATCATTTATTATATATATATATATATAATTTATTTCACTTTATGACATTATTACTTTTGTATATAACATTTGTTACTCCTGAAATTAACATTACAATCGCTAACTCATCTTTAACGCTTAATGTTATATGGTAAATGGATGGGATGGTAATACTCTTTGTGCTTTGTAAATAATAGTGATTCTGAATGATTACGATATACATTACAATGATGACAGGTCCCGCAAGGTTCTTAATTTCTAGACTCTTAATTTGGGATTTATAATTAAATTTTAATGACTTGTTCATGTTTACAGTATTATTAAATTTTACTTTTAGTCTTTAAAGTTTAGCTGCTATTTAAATTTTGAAATGATTCATCATGCATCATAGAATGATTATGTAGACAATAGTAGATTGTAGGTTGTAGCAAACTAATAGTACTTCTTAAGTTCTTGACAATGGGCAATGATGACGAGATTTGTTTTTGTGATGCGCAATGATGATTAGATAGTATTAGACTTTAGTATTTTATTTTGTAATTTGAATTTCAAAATTAGTGATAGTTCTAATTTTTATATTTTAATTTATCATTCATGTTTATGTTGAATTACTAAATTTTATTTTTATTTTAATTTTTTAATAAAAATAGAAATTAGTTGTCGCGTTTGCCATTCCCTGAAAATTTGGGGGTGCGCTCTAGCAATCCTGGAAACTGCTCCCCCCCTACCCCCATCCTGACAGTCAGTACAACACAGATTATTACCTATTATTATGTTTGTTACTGTTAATTTTAGATAACAATGGTATGTTCTATGCTTAAGACAATTTACTTCAATGTTCCTTTAGCAACCCAATGACAAATTCCAATTAAATCCAGTAGCAATCACATTAACTTATAAACATTGACAGTAAATGCAAATAGAACATAAAATCATATGCATAAGACAAGCCAAGACAAAAGGACACAAGATGTGGCGCATGCCAGAGACAAACCCCAATGTGGGGAAACCCTTTGATCAAATATTCTTATTATTCTTCAATAGTTCAGCGGAGAGAGAGAGTACAAATATAAGCCCAAAAAAGATCTGCTAAATCAACAGTCAAATCAGACCTAACCAGAAAGTCAATGGTGGTCAAAGTTGCCCCAAAACATCCTCCAAACAGCAGTCCAATTTGGCCTTCCAATGGAGTCAAAGTCAAGTCAAAATCTTCGATCAAACCCAGTCAAACGAGAGAGAAAGTCTGATGTTATTTTCTGCAGTCAAACTTGAAGTCAACTCTAGTCAAACACCTCCAAATGCCTCGATTTCTGTGCCAATAAATGTGGCCTAAGAAAAGCGGAATCCTAGCCCAAAAACCAAGGTGAATGCTTGTCAAACACCCCTTGGTCAATGCTGGTCAACGCTCTGCAATTTGACCTGTTCTGCCCAAAAGAAACTCTGCCTCCTGCCACATGTGCGAAAAAGAGAAAGAGCTGCGCAGCCACACGTGCGAAGTCGAAGAGAGAAGCCGCCAATGTTGTTTGACCCAATCAAGAGAGAGAAGAAAATGTGATGAGATGATGATGTCCCAATGAGGAAAAGGTCCCTCCTATTTATACACAACGTTGAGGGTGAAAAGACATATCTGTTGGGCTTCATGCGCCTACATTTCACTGGAGCCGACCTTGACAATTTGTCCATAGAAGAAAAAAATTCATAATTCATTTTCTGCTTGTCAGAATGAGATGATCTTTATATCAAAATTGAAAATTGTACCTCTCCGAAAGAGGAATTCAATGCATTAATCATCTCCACATCATATGAGCTGTCCTAAGGTGGAATTTGGCCCTAGTTGCCAATTTTAACAGTTACATTCACCAGTGCCATGACGCTAATTAGTAATGTGTTGTACAATTAGTGCATGAATACTTTCTGTTCCGTATTTCTTTTTTCTCCCAGGTGAGCTCAGGTTAAGTTAGATATTGCAGGGTCCAACATAATTACAGAAAAGTACATGATGTTATAATCAATCTTTCTACGGGGGCAAGAGCTCAACATGACATGAAAATATGGTGTGAAGGAAAAAAGCAATTCATAAGAAATTGAAATGACCCTAAATGTCTAAATGAAATGGAGCTTAACACTACGACTTTGTAGGAATAAGAGTAGGTCATAAGACTAATAAATAAGTTGTCAAGTTCGAAACAAAACAATTAATTAAGATTTCAAGAAGGCTTATATGAATCTCTTTTCCATGTCTGGTTTTATATATTTGAGGCTGAATATTTAGTTGACAAGAAAAATTTCAATCAAATTAGGCTATTCAAAAAAGTAAGAACCTTTGGTGGTAGCTTATTAGCTTCCTTTTGGCATGCAATAAAATTCAATAAACATACTTTCCTATTAGTGGTATTCCATTAAACACAAAAACACAAGGGAATAACTTACAAACTGTTTCACTTGCTATTGTCTCGGGATCTTTCAGTCCTTGGACATTTTTGAAGACTTTTATATCAAACGACTGTACAAAACAATCTATCAACTTGGTGATTCCCTCTAGGCACTGCAACATGATATTTTCAACTCAACAACACTCTCCATACCTGCACAACAATCAACATGAGCATGATTTGCCACCCAACTAGTCATCAAAATCATTAACGAGATAGTTGAAAGTTTACTTTTCATAGGGAGGAAATTTACAAGTATTTCTTTAATTGCAAGCTTCAGATATCTTAAGAAGAACACAAATAGAAAATATGTTCTGTAAGCAACACAACTAGTGAAAAAATTCAGCACTGAATGCCAAGACTATTCTCTATAATACAAACTTCATGATTTTAAGACACAAGGTCAAACTAAAAACATGGTTTCTGAGACAAATGTCAGTACATCAGCTTTACAAGATAAAAGATAGAATCAAACCACAAATTTAGAATATAATTGAATTCCTAGACATCAAAACAAGAAAGATGGTTCGTGTAACATGTGATATTGTAATAATTTAATTATAAGAATATTTTAAAGCCCCAATGTTTTAGATTCTTAAATTTTAGGGCACTAACATATTTCTTATAATTTGCTTATAATTCCATCCGTAGTCCTACAGGCTCCAACTTGCCATTTTCCTCCTCAATAAAATACTTGTTATTAACTGAAAGATAAAGGTTTTTCCTTCATTGCTCATATTTGGATGTTCAGGTGACAAACTCCCCTTCACATGACATATAATGGCTCAAATAGCCCTTTCCAGCTTAAGTACTAGCATCACCTTCTTTCTTCATGGCACATGGCTGGCTAGCTTGATTTTGCTCAGCTATCTATGCACTTTGACATCACCCTCTACCTTCATGATTGCCCATTGTTTTTTTATAAGGGTTCTGACCTGGTTCTACTAAATTCCTTGGTCAAATCTATGTACATATCTTTCAATTCTCACTTGGTCACATATCCATTCTAGCAGCTTTCAGCATCACTATCTCCATTATCTCAATTGTCACCCCTGGTGTTTGGTATCCTTGCTCGATTGTTTGTCCAGATCTCGAACCAGCACTCATACCAACTTACAATGTGCATGTATCCAAAAGTGACACTACTGCTGTAAGTATAGAAGTAACTGAAAATAATATCATGAAATGTAGTAGGGGTGAAGCTTAAATGACAGAAATAAAGAGCCAAAAGGACAAAAGTAGTGGGGACACCTGCAGACTCAAGTAGATTGCACCTACAAATTCAAATTAATAGAGGACTACTTCTCTCCAAAAAACGTTGTATATTATATTTTAAAGTGAGAGAAGTTATAAAAGAGTAGGGGGGTCCCAGCATGTACAAAAGGAGAGAACCCCAATTTTACCAAATATGAGCTTGGGGATAAAATAGCTCATGTGCAAAGCCTGATGCATGATAAAGATGTTGTGGTTAGTACACAACAATATCGATATATAACAAATACATACCAATATTATAATACTACAAAGTTTATACATATTAACACTATAAAGGTTGTGTGTGTACATGTGTGTATTATTCTTTTGACAACCTCTCTTAACCAAGGGGTTAAGACATTGATTCCAAAGAATACTTTCCGAGAGACTATTGGAAAATGGAGGCACATTACTCTTCTTAAAGTCTCTTATAATACTTTGGCAAAATCCCTAGCTATTCACATGTGAAGAGTGGCTTGATGGATTGTTCAAGAGGAGCAAACAGATTTAATACAAGGAAAATTCACTCTTGACATTGTTATCTCTCCACGGGAGTCAATGGATTGGGCTAGGGGAACAAAACAGGATTCTTTGTTTCTTAAGGTTGATGTTGGCAAAGCTTACAACAAGACTTATTGGTCCTTCATCACAGAGATGCTCCAATGCCTTAGTTTGGTCCCAATCATGTTGCAATGGTGCAAACCCTCTTTCCTAATGCTTCAGCCTTTGTCTCATTTAACAAAACTCTGACTGAACGGATTCCAGTACATCGCTCGATCAAACAAAGCTGTCCTCTTGCCTCTTACCTCTGTGATTTAGCTGTTAGTTCCTTGAGATGTTTACTGGAGTTGGCAAGGATGCAAAGGAGAATCTCTCTTCCAAGTGGATTGGTAATGATCAACAACCATTTTTTGAATGATTATTTTGAGCACTTAAACTAGGATTCGACGCAAACTAGGAGTATTTAGATTCTTTTCGTTGTGTTTCCAATGCTGTTATCAGTGAACAAATATCTGATTACTGGTTGATAGGGCTTAAGGATCATCTAGATTGGATTCCATCTTTATGGAATTGGATCAAGCCAGGGTTGATCAGTCGTTGTCTTGGACTTGCACTTGGTGCTGGCCTCTCGCTTATTGATATGTAGAACTGGTGCCTTGACCATTTGCAGTGAAACTTTGGTCTGGCAATATAAGAATCTTCTTTTGGCAAGGAAGCTTCCTATGGTCTCCCATATTCTCCTAGCCTCAGACAGGTATTGCATCTCTTGCTAGCAATGTTGGACGACTCGCACTCGTATAAGACTCATCTGGCTATTGACTCAATGACCCATATAAGACTCAGCAAAATTCTCTCCCCATTTTCCTTTTCCTCCACATGATCTCAAAAAAAAAAATTAAAAATAAAAAAAATAAAAAATTGAATTTTGAGGGTCTCCATGGGTCTTATGCGGGTCATATGCAGTTCTTAATGGGTTCAATGCGGGTAGCCGAGTTTATGCGGGTTTTGGTGGGTACGGGTAGAAACAACAGGTTCCTGCGAGTGACCCGTCTCGCTATAAAAACTGTCAAGACACACGGGTACTCATTGGTCTTATAAGAGTCGTGCTACACTGCTTGCTAGCACTAGAGCAAGGTCAATTCAAGTGACAAAGGCAGATTCTAGGGTCCTTTCTTTGGTTCAAATATGGTACCATGCTAAGTCTTTCTATGGTCCCTAGGAAGTTTAAGGGGGGGCATCTTAGCATTAATGAAATGGCAATGTGGGGTCAATTTTTGGTCACAAAACATCCTTTTTGGGTGTGACATTATCTTGTCACCTCAGCTCTTTAAGGTGTCTGGATCAGCCATCTACCAGAGCATATGGGAAGCTTGGAGGTTTATTGCTCATTTGGTTACATGGAACTTCTCTGGGAGTCGTGCTGGAAGGGGTTTGGTGTGGTGTCCTATTTGGAGCTGGATACATCACAGACACTGTTTTTGAGTCCTAGATTTGAGCCTTGAGATTTGTAGGCTAAGTAAGAAAGGGGTCTTTTGGGTGCATCTTTGGGACTTTGCATCTGACTACAAGGATTGGAGAGAGTTAGCTCATTATAAAGCTCTTGTGTCCTTCAATAAGCCCATAAAAAGACTTTATGGGTTTACTTCTTGAGGATCTGTACAAGCTAAATATTGATATGCAAGCACCCTTTTGGAGAGAGAGGGGTTGGAGGGTTGGAAAGTTGATTCAGCAATAGGATTCCGAGAAGCTTTACTTTATTTTGCATTCGAAGTACCCTCTTTCTCTTGCACTAAATGCTAGTAATGTCTTCTAACCTTGAGGCTAGTTGGATCTGTTGATTGCACGATGTCTGTTCATTCTGACTGAGATACAAGCTCGGCATCTTTGGACAGTTGTTAAATAAAGGCTGCCCTCTAAAGCCCATCTTGCCAAAAGTGGTTTGACAGATGTCATGTGTCCCTGTTGCTGTCACTCAGAATCCTTGAAGCATATCCTACACGAGTGTAAATTTGCTGGATCTTGCAAGTCGCTTGTGCAGCCTGCGGGACAGAGATTCAATGCTACTTCTTGGACAATTTCAATGGCATGTAGCTCTTCTTGGTGACTAGGGATCCTTGGTATTATCTCACTTTTATGGCGTTTGGGACTGTCTTTGAATCACAACCTTATTTACAATCTAAAAACTTAGATGCAAGTGTTGCATCCTGCAGGACAGAGATTCAATGCTACTCCATGGACAATTTCAATGGCATGTAGCTCTTCTTGGTGACTAGGGATCCTTGGTATTATCTCACTTTTCTGGCGTTTGGGACTGCCTTTGAATCACAGCCTTCTTTAGAATCTAAAAACTTAGATGCAAGTGTTGCCTCCTGCAGGACAGAGATTCAATGCTACTTCATGGACAATTTCAATGGCATGTAGCTCTTCTTGGTGACTAGGGATCCTTGGTATTATCTCACTTTTATGGCGTTTAGGACTGCCTTTGAATCACAACCTTATTTGCAATCTAAAAACTTAGATGCAAGTGTGTCTTTTCTGATGAGATCAGTTTAGTCCAAGCTTTTTGTCATTCTTGGTGAGAAGAGGATGCAATTGTCTTCAAAAAGATTACCTCCTAAGGATGCCAAAGACCTAAATGCTTTAACATATTCTAAATTTATTGTTGCCCTCGTAGCTATCAAGAATGGGATATGAAACATCATTGTATATACCCTTACATTTTTGTTTTCCTTTTTTGTCAGCTATCTTGTACATCTTCTCTTGTAATATGACATATTTTTCAAATCATATATATATATATATATTTATAGTCCCCCTTTCTTTAGTTCCATATAATTAAGGGTCAGTCCTCAGGCCCAGGTCTCGTATGGGGGGAGACTACAACCCCTCGTACAAATATCCCTGCTGCCCCTCATATACACTAGTGACAATTATCTTTTCAGGGGATGACTTAAAGGGAATTTTCTGGGCCTGAGGATGATTGAGCATGGTGGTCCTCCTTTGGTGGATCATTGATGCCCTTGGAAATTGCTTTCATGTTGCTTTTTACTTGCTTCATGGTTTGTATTATGGACACCTTGATGCTTAGGTGATGACAGTAACATGGTAATCTTCATCTGTTTGGAATCAAGATTTTTGGTTTTGTCGTAATGCTCTTTATGTATGAAATCTTGGTGTAAGCATTGTTGATATGATGAGATTATGATGTGAATAACCAATTACCTGAAGCACTAAATCCTTTGCCCTATTGATTACCAAATCAGAATTCTGGGTCAGTTTAATCATGACAATGGTTACATATTTTTGTGGCAATACATTTTGAGGTGGTAAGACATATTGGGATCCTTACAGCGCAGTCCCAATCTAGGTAATATTCTGAGGTAGAGAAAATAATACTGAAAAACAAAGATGTAATCAAGAGATAAGATAATCTATGTGTTTATAAAGGGAAAGCAAATACAATCTGAAACTCCAAGCAGTTTACTAATCTGGAGATGAAAATATTAATGACTAAACTTATCTCAGGTAGCCAGAAATCAATACATTATTCCAGTTCTTGTATCTAGGCCAGACATGATTGCATGTTGCAGTTGAATCATTTTCATGGGCAAAAGGTTGGGGCAGTGTAAAAGAAAGAAAGAAGACAGTTAGAAAGGAAACATCACAAGTGATTTGTACTTGTAGCATACCTGGGGACTCAATGCTTTTTTGACATTATATAAAATAATATGATCCCTATATTTTACACTAACAGGTCTGCAGTTCTACTCATTAGAATGAAAGCAAGTTGGTGAGGGTCCAGATACACAATGTTCTGGTCCATAAGATTTCATTGTACGTCTGATACTTCAGCTAGTGGGAATTCATTACAATAGATTCAGTCTAAACCCATTTGGTATTTACAATTGAACTACTCAAAAAATTGTTTTCACATATATACAACAAGGACTTAAGTTCAGAGGCTTGTTCTCAATTTGCTGTGGCTTACTCCTCTACCCAAAAAGACGATTATGCAGCAAGATCCTAACCATATTTCTTTGTCATGCATTTTATTCAAGGAATTAGTAAAATCCTAAATCTGCAGCAAGTGATTTACATTCTTTGTAATGGGTTTCAACTTTCTACAAAGAAGAAGGGTCCAGAGTCTTCAGACCTATTTCCACATGTTCATATATCAGTCCAGATCTCAGGAAAGTATCCAGCAAGGTACGCTCTTGCAAATTTTACGGGTTTTTGTTCTTCATTAAAAGACCAGTAAAGGTGAAGTCACTAACAAAGGAGAAGGTCGACCCTGAGGGATACATGCTGTGGATTTCGGATAGCCACTACAGCATGAGGACTGGGGGCATTGTTAGGCATCCATGAAGTAGACCTCTTAACAGACTAAGGGACACCTGTAACCGCACAAATGGGACAATCTGAGACACGGTTCTTACCAGAAATATTTACATTGGTTGATCTGTGCCAGTATATCTCCGACCCCCTTACCTATTTTTTTGTTGGAAGATATAGTCTATACTTGAAGAATGCCTACTTTCATAACAACAGTTAAAGGTTCAATGCTTTAAGAGCACTATTTTCAGATCTGCTAAGGAATTGTCTCCAGAAGAACATCTCCCAGTAGTAGATATTCAAGCCTAAAGACTACGCACACTTTGCAGGGGATTGTTACACTGATTACTATTGTGCTCCTACATTAATACTTTTCAAAATATCAAGTCGCTTACACTGTTTTAAGATCTAGAACAACTCCAGCGGCATATTTTCAATCCTAACCAAGACAAATCTAACTATTCAAGCCAAACATCATGTTACAAGAAGAGATTGAAGGTGTTTTAAAAGACAAATGTCCACCATTAACGAAGAAGTCATTACCCACAGTTTAAAAAAACGGCCAATGGTTTTGGCTCGTGGTTTTTTGAGCACCTGGTTTATTAACAAGCAGATGGTATTCACCTGTTCCACCACTCACATGTTGACACACTTCTAAAATATCACAAATTACCATTTTAAAGATATCACATGGTCAAACCCTCATGACTAGGCCATAGATGAGCACATTGAAACATTAGAAGACACCTCACAAAACTTCAAATCTACAACTAGATCCATAACTCAAAGTACAAACAGTGAATACATGACAATCTGGCACCGAACAAAGAGTAGATCTAAGAACTATGAAATAGAAGTCAAACTTCCCTAACCTCCGCCTCCTGAAAATGCTATAATAGTAGGGGGAATCTTGAAAAAACCTCCGCCAAGGATGCGTAAGCAGGCTCGACTGATAAGGAGAGGATATTAAGAACAATGTGCTAAATCTCATAGCAACAATCACAATATCTCTCTATTGCTGCAGCTATCTCTTGCCTTGTCTCTTCTAAAGGTCAACACTGTGATACAAAGCAATCAATACTTCATACATTTCTTAGGCCTGTTAAACCATGGTACGAGGGATCAAATGATCATTCACGGAATCCAGTCTGACCCTCTTTGCCTTGGCAATTTCCTTCTTATATGAAGTGAGTTGTTCGGGATCAATGGTAACTGTAGCCTTCCCTTTGACAATACTCCAAAGCCCAACTTCCTCCATCAACATGTAAAGTATACACTACCAAGAAGTGGAAATAGAAGTTTGTTCTAGTTGGTATGTCTCTGTGAGAATGGCTATCCCAAAGTTAGCCATCCTTTTATGTTCTTAAACACACCTCCAACAAACAGATCAGCCAAAAAAACAAATAAGCAACCGATCATAAGTGCAAATCAGCTCTCACACACAATAAACCAGCACTCAAATCACTAAAGTTTCTTAAGCATCTCACCCACTAAACCTGCTCACAAGCGTGAGCACCTACCTCAAGCACAAATCACTCAAATCCCTGGAGATTTCTCAGCATCACGCCTGGTGAAATCCTCCAATAGAAGTGCCCTTTCATTCTGGCACCGAACAAAGAGTAGATCTAAGAACTATGAAATTTAGAATTAAGAACAATGTGCTAAATCTCGTAGCAACAATCACGATATCTCTCTTGCTGCAGCTATTTCTTGCCTTGTATCTTCTAAAGGTCGACACTGTGATACAAAGCAATCAACACTTCATACATTTCTTTGGCCTGTTAAACCATGGTACCAGGGATCAAATGATCATTCACGGAATCCAGTCTGACCCTCTTTGCCTTGGCAATTTCCTTCTTATACTAAGCAAGTTGTTGGGGATCAATGGTAACTGTAGCCTTCCCTTTGACAATACTCCAAAGATCAACCTCCTCCATCAACATCTAAAGTCTACACTAACAAGAAGTGGAAATAGAAGTTTCTTCTAGCTGGTCAGTCTCTGTAAGACAAGCTATCCCAAAGGTTAGCCATCCTTTTTATGTCCTTAAACACACCTCCAACAAACAGATCAGCCAAAACAACAAATAAGCAACCTATCATAAGTGCAAATCAGCTCTCACACACAATAAACCGACACTCTAATCACTAGAGTTTCTTGGGCATCTCACCCACTAAACCTGCTCACAAGCATGAGCGCCTACCTCAAGCACAAATCACTCAAATCCCTGGAGATTTCTCAGCATCACGCCTGCTGAAATCCTCCAATGGCAGTGCCCTCCCACATACAATCACCCTCTCCATACACTGTTTGGAAGAGTTCAACTGTACAACTCTTATACCATGTAAAATTTTTAAAACATGATAAACAGATCTGCACTTCAAATAACTAACCCTTCAGCTGAAACTGATATGTTAACAAAATGCCTATCAAAACTTGATATCTGCAAACTATGGAAACAAGATTGTAAACTCAAAAGTACACACACTGCATATCACGAGATTCAATCAATCTGGCACTGAACAGTGTAGATATAAGAAATATGAAATCTGGAAGTTCAGGACAGTGTACTGAATCCCATATCTCTTTATAAATCTTAAAAGGAAGTAAAACAGCATTTGATATAACCCACACACTGCACACTTAAAAGCAAAGTTCTTACAGGAAATCCTTCATACATTAACTCCCTAACCAACCCTACTAAGAGTGCCCTCCTTTTATAGACCGAGGTAAGGAGTTACAGATAGAAGGAAACCCCGATTCAATGCATGCACGTCCTACAGAACAGCGCCAAGCTTAGAATATAACTTCAAGCACTAAATTAGCCACCCAAGGACGTCCCTACTAGAATAGTGCACCCTCTTCTAGACTAGCGGACTAGCGGACCTTCCTTAGAAGTTAAAATGGTGCACCCAACATGCACAACAACCAAGGACATGAATGTGCCACCATTAATGTGCCCCTCCCCCCCCCCAAAGCATGCATAACTACTATTAATCAGTGTTCCATGGGGACACATCCCCCAGGTTCGGGTGCTCACACCCCACAAACTTGGGACAGTAGAGTGTCTAGGGAAACGTTTCCCCATGTCCGCCTTTTGGAGAGACACAAGGGGGGACATTTCCCCAATGTGGGGGATGCAACTCCCCAAAAAGGATGCTTCTAGGTGTCCCCCCTAAGAAATGGCTAGTCGTCCGTCCTTAATTTTGCTTGAAAACAATAATTATGAGTGAGGAAGCTTAGTATTCAACCCTAGGGCCCCTACTAATGCTATGTATGGTAATGTATAATTCTCAAAGTAAAAGCGAGATGTTTGAAAGTGGTTCCATGCTCATCGGACTTCATATGGAGGAAATAGAATTTCATATCCCATTCAAAATTCCACAAACTTAACAGTTTTCAGGATTTCAGGATTGGGGAGATTACAATATTTCCATTGGATTCTATCAAGTATGCGGGTCCAGAACTAGCATTTAATCAAGAGTACCAAGGCCAAAATCACCCCTTTTGAGGGGGTACATGTCCCGCTCAATTTTGTCTAGTAGCCCTTGAAATTTAAATTTAAAATTAAATAAAACAAAAACAAAAAAACTAAAAAGGAAAAGACATAACAAATATCAAAACCTAAACTAATTTGCAATCACTAACTCACTCATTCAACTTACAAAGCTTACCTCTACTTGTCTTACCATGTAGTGCTAAGTTAACTATTGACTCTCCTCCCCCACAATGCTCCTTCAATGTTCATTTTCCATTTTTAATTTTCAGTTTTAACTTTTGAGTCTTGACTCTAGTAATGATGACCTTAAACTGATTCTTTGACACGTCACTCCTTACTATTTTTGAGTTCTAGTTGAGACGAGAGGCTCATTCTACAACCTAATATGAGGGTGATGTTTAAGCATGTCCATGTTCAACAAGGAGTTGACACGTGGCCTTCTTAAAATAATAAGAAAAATAAACTATTCTCTAAATAGAAAAGAAATGTCAGCTATAATAAAAAGCAAAAATGAATATGCTATGCATGTTTAGTTAGTTGTCCATATGTTGTAATATAATTTCATGTAAAGAAATTAGAAGTAGGAAAAAATTGTGAATAAGATATTTAAACCTTATTAACCTAGGCTTGTCTAGGAAGCAATGAGACAAATCGAGATAGTGCAAAGGTTGCTCGGGCTTGAGCAAAGCATTGTAATCTTCTCATATTTTCTTACTAATGCAATATACAAATAGCAAAGGGTTTTTACTTGTGGCTTTCCCCAGGAAATCATTGTGTAATGTGTTGATTGAATTCTTTCTCTTGTATGCTTCGTGATTTCGCGATCATTTAATTGTTTCCGCTAATGAGTAGAGTAGACTCAAGTCTATTGTTTTAGTAAATTACAATTAGCAGTTTGAATATACAAGGAATTTCTACAGGAGAAGCTATGGTGGTAGAGTATCCAATCTCCAAAGGCTTGCCATTCGAGTGCTCAGCCAAACATGTAGCTCCTCCGAATGTGAGCGCAACTAGTGTGTATTTGAAAAAATACACACGAAGAAGCGCAACAGGTTAAAAATGTTCCAATTAATTTTTTGAGTTCATTAAATAATATTTTTTTAATTTGTAATTTATTATTTATAGTTTAATAATTTATGACCCTTGTATAGGTTGTAGTCCCAGTGGCTTAATGACATGGTCTATGTCTACTACAATCTTCAATTGTGGATGAGGCAACTTGAGAAGACACCTGATGTGGAGGCCATCTCATTAGATGGGATTTAAACCACTACTGCATGGAGGGTTGAGGCCGAGAAGCCTATCATGGAGTCGTCCCCTGATTGGTTCGAGGAGGGGGTAGCAACTATAGAGGAGGGGGAGGATGAGGAGCAACAAGAGGAGGAGGTTACACCACCTACCATAGTCACCAGTAGAGGACATAATCTACCTTTTATAGATCCTAGTTCTTCAGCTTCTAGAGCATAGCAGAGTCCACTGCCAACCCCAGGACCTTCTTCATCTAGAGGAAAAGTTGTTACATTTTCTCGCAAGAGGGGTAGAGAAAATCAGTAGTAATAGTTATTTGGTTCATTTCATTGTATATGATATTATGACTCATAATATGAGATACATTATTATATTTTTTGTTGATATTTTGAGGTTAAGTCGAGACTCAAGACTCAGTGTTCAGGACATGATTCACTGTGATGTGTGATGTAGCATTAGACACGATATTACACATCTTATATATTAGTTCTCTTTTCATATTTATGTGTCCATGCATTTATTTTGTGTTGTGGATGCTTTAGATATTCAAAAATTTGAAAAAAAAAAGGAATATTTTTGTATTTGCCAATGTTTTGCTTATTGTTACCAATTTTTTCCTGATGTTTACAATTTTTCTTGATTTCGGACCCTTGTCGAATTAATCTCGATCGCGATTATTGCAAACACTGATTATGATTTCTTTCCTAACGTTACCTTAGGAAAAGTACAATAATTAATCTAATTAATTATTGCGGACTATTAGGCCAAAGTTCTAAGGATAAATAATAAAATTATTTAGCAAACTTACATATAATCTTAACCGTTGATCTCAAGTGAGGCTTTGGATTTAATCCTAGCCATTGATCATTTAGGAGATTAGGGTTAGGAATTTTGGCTTAATGAAATTACAAAATAAGCCTAAGGGCAAGGGGAAGACATCATGATTATTGCAACGCTAATTATGATTTGTGGACTATTGGGCCAAAGTTCTAAGAATAAATAATAAAATTATTTAGCAGACTTACATATAACCTTAACGTTGATCTCAAGGGGGGCTTAGGATTTAATCCTAGCCATTGATACTTTAGGAGATTAGGGTTAGGAATTTTGGCTTAACGAAATTATAAAATAAGCCTAAGGGCGAGCGGAATACACATAGTTGTGAAGGAAGCAATTTTCTCTAGAGCAAGAGGCTCAACTACACTGAAGAGAAGTGATAAGAAGTGCAATGGGAAATTTCGGGAGAAATTTAAGGAGGTCGAGTTGTTGAATAAGAGGATCCAATTATGGAGGGCGTTGAATTATCCAGGGAGGCCGATTTCTCTAGTGCGAAGAGGTCGTACAAGACAGGGAGAAAGGGAGGTAGATTTGTTGGTGAGACAGCGTAATTCTCAGGGGTCAATTTGCTTCAAGTGGTTCGATCTCCAAAGGTCGTTTCTCCTAGTGGAGTTGAGTTTCCAGGTGCCCAACAACTGCATGTTTTCTATGTAATTGCTATAGGTCTAACCTAGAACTTTCCCAAGAAATTGAATGAAGGAAGATTGTGTTGGGTGCAAATTTGGTGTTGTGGTGTGATTGATCGCTTCATTCTATTTCTGCTACATTTTTAAGTTAATATACCAGCGTATTTATTTTTTGGAAAATTCAAAAATATTTTTTGGGGTTTTAATAAATTGTTGAAGTGAAATAAATCAAATTTGGTACGAGAAAAATTAACAAGATCTATGCTTGTATCCAAGAAAAACAATAGATATTAAGGTCTCACAACCAGTTATTTCAAACTCGAATCAAATTGATTCAGACTCTATCAACTTGGGCGAGTTGATCCCCGCCCATATCATCTCAGCCAATGGATCAGTTCAAAGGGCCAGTTTGGTAGCAAACTACCCCAACTCAAGCAAGTCCATAACCGCTCGAGCAAGTCGATATTGTACCCCACTACCGCAATCTATAGATGACAAGCTCGAATTTATTTTAATTACCTAAAACCTATTTTTTAGCAAGGTGAATGGAATTAGAAAAGAGTATTTTCAATGTCTAGAAAATGAAGTTGTTTTGGATGAAAGCATAATATATGTAAATAAATTGGTTTTATTTCTAAAAGTACTAGGTATAGCTTTGTTTAAGACCACCTCTTGTGCACGGTATTAGTTCTAGGTCTAGCTTTGTTTAAGACCACCTCTTGTGCATGGTATTAGTTCTTTTAAATAGTGACTTTTTTAATTTAATTTTTAACATGTCACATGCAAGAATTCTAGTCGATGGAGCATCAAACTCAAATAAGATAATTGTTTTAACAATTTTAGCTACAATGAGATCTAATTGATTGTACCCCATTCTTTCTAGAGCTTAATTCTTGCATGTTGGTGCATAAATAAATGATGATACGCATAGTCACGTGTTGCGACTTGCAAATGTGTCATGCTTCTATGTTGACACATGATCTAAAGCTTTTATTTTAGAGAGAGCATATATCCTAATTTCACATTACATATTAGTGATAGATCATATCTCTAGTTTGGTTTCAAGAATCATTTCCAGATTTGAATGATATTGCCACTAAAAGTGTTTCCTGGAACTAGGAACAAATGACAGTCTGTTGTGGCCTTAATGCAAGCTTGTTAAAGTATATATTTTGTAGCTTTGATAACCTTTACTTTTCTGTATAAAAAGTATGGATATCTAGATTGAAGCAAGTAACATTTGTTAAAAGTGTACTTCAAAATAATTGATAGAAATGTTTCAAATATGAAATTTCTGCATTGGAATGAAAAAGTAGTGAGCCAGTAGCTTGTAGCATGTTTTCTGGACTTTACGGGCCATTTAGACCCTCATTAATTATGTATCCCACTGCTGATATGCATTGCACTCAGTGCCATTTTGATATATTCACCCTCATATGGTATATACATGAGTTAAGTTTCAATATGTGTTCTGTAATGGTTTGGAATCATTAACATATAAATATTTGATGTATTTTTTCAATAAACCAAGTCATTGAAATCAGATTGGTCCAAGCCACTCTATGTCCAAGTCCAAGTTCGAGTTGACCCTTAGCTAATTTCAAGGCCAAGGCCAAGTTTTAAAACATTGCTCATAACCCACTCAAATGACAAGTCAAATAATGCATAAAATAATAAGCAACAAGTGGTGGCTATGCCACTTGTCATCTTCTCCTTTGGAACATTCCTCAAAGATAGCCTCAAAACATGCAAAACTCTGATCTATGTTCAAGCCACCCTCCATCGTGTGCATTCACTAATTTCAGTATTCCCAAATAACCAAAATGCTCAAGCAACAAAAGTGGGGCATTCCTCAAAAGTTTGGTCAAAATGCAGCAATGGTTTTAACACGATAGATTTCTAACCACCATAACTCACTTAATATATGTCAAAATTCCTATTTTGAACACAATTTGGAATTTCCACAACTATTATTTATCTACTAGAACTGATTTGGCAACAATCTAGGCACTATATCAAAAGATATCTGCTCATGAACTAGTACACCCCTCCAAAACTCCTTCAAAAGTCGATCTCAAGGATAAGTGTGCAAACAATAGTCCATTAGTTTTAATAACAACTTCTTAGACATAGGGCAACCTCAACATGTGTGCCAATAAGATGTGGGACACTCCTCAAATCATCTTAATCAATACCACATAAAGTGTATCTACAGAAATATGTGTAAAGTGGGCATCGGTTGTCAAAAACAACCCCTTAAGACAAGTATGCCCTCAATGAATGTGCATGAAACCTCAATCTATGTATTATGACCAAATCAAACTCCTCATCAAGTGTGCTAAGGCATAGATCCACGTGTAAACAACCAAGCCTCCTAAATCCATGGTTCCAAAAGAGTGGACGACCTAAGAGAGTGTGTATAAGGGTGGCACACCTCCAATGGATGTGCTCAAGAAGAGGGAACCAGTGGAGCACTCTCCTAGGAGAATCCAACTCATCATAATTCAATACATGTGCCAAGAACCTCCAAATAAGCAAGGGTGCCCAACACTATGGGTCAAACCATGCAATATCATGCCAAACGTAGCCATTAAGAGGGGTATAATCATGTAGAAAAAAGTGTACACAAGGAGCACTCTCCTAGAACAAGGAGTCCACCCCAAGATGTAATATCAATGCCAAACAAGCCTTCAAAAGCTCGAGCGTTCCTCCAATTGATCCAAGAACCCGCATCATCAACGTCACACCCTTTGGTGGAGGGCTAGATCATCAGAAAATTATGCAAAGGGGTAGCACTCTCTCCAAAATGAAGTGGGAAATGTTAAATATACTATCATCAAGACAAGCCTGCCCATGTGACCTAGGGCGTCTCTCCAAAAGAGCCACGCCTCATCATACAATACCAGTGCAAGGTCTAGATCACCATAGAACGATGTGTAGAAGAGAAGCATTCTCTAGAAATGATGAGCAAACAAACCAAGAACAACATCATAATGCCAAGATAAATCATGTGAGATAAGGCATTCCAGTCCCAAGCAATACTCTCATCAAAAAAAATCCACTAAAATGTTGATCCACCAATGAAATGCATGCAACATGACAAATGCACCAATGTATAGACCATGATAACCAATCCATAAATGAAGAGATGGGTCTCTGCCATTCAAATCAATAAAGTGATAGCAGAATACTACAAGCCAAGCTCATGTGTGCAAGCAAAGCTATTTGGGATTTTATTAGTGAGCCAAGCACTGCAAAGATGTGCAATTCTTATCTTAGATATTGACAAGAATATCATGTATGGTGGTAAAAAAATCTTTGTTGGTTTCCCATACTTAGGGCATTCATTCTGTTCAATAATGGTCTTCACTAACTCAATCATGGAATCATAACTCTCATAAACATCTGCTAGGATGGGTTGGTCCATGTTTGCAAACCACGACATAGAGATGATAGGGTCCGTGATCTTATTGGTAAGATCTATCATATCCCACCAACTGTCATCTAGCATTGTATCCTTGACCTTTTTTGAAGAAGCTTCATCCGCATTTCTCCAAAAAGACCAAAACTTTGAAATAACCATGGACCCAAGGGCTGTCTTGACCTCACTTAACCTATTAATAATGATGAATGAGGAAGGAAACCATGTATATGCAATCTTCAACAATGATAAATGTGCGTTCTCTTTATAGATTGTCAGGCCATTGCTATGGTTTTGTACAAAATTGCAGATATGCATGCATCCTCAATAAGACTTCCGATCCATGTCACATCCAAAGCAATAGATTTAAGTTGCTAAATTCAAAGAATGAACAATGCTAGGTGTCCAAAATATTTGTGGATATTTAGCTTCCACAATCATGCTAGTGGACCTTGCAAACAAGTGCATTATCTGTAATAATTTGCACACAAGAATCAATACCTACATCTTCAATAACTTTAATGAACAACTCACCCATATATTGTGCATCCTCGTATTTTCCAAGAGTGTCCACTCATATATTGTGCATCTGGGGTTGTTTTTGACAACTGATGCCCACTTGGGTCAATGGTGAACCTTCACGCAGATTCCCTCAATGGTGAGCCTTGATAAGGGATGCTCTATCTTGATATTATCCATCTAAATGCATCCTTCCTCCCCTGTGAAATCTCACCATCCATGTGAGGAGGGGATCTGCGTCTTGTTACTTAGATGAGGGTCTATGGTTTTATCTCTATTACGTAGTTGGTTTCAAAGAGGTAGTTGTGGATAGAGAAATGGCTACTCACTGCTACAAGGTAATGCACTACAAATGTCCCCATTTGAAAAAAGGATGGACTTTGTATTGCACTACAATGACCTTTTTGACAAAATTACAACCTTATGAGATCGAGTGTGTCAAATTAGAAAAATCATGGGATAGGACCAAGATTTAAATACATCATCTTGAGCTTATGAAATAGAATAAAGATGATAAGGTCATTTTCAACTGGGGAGATCACTGAAAGATATTTATCATTTAGAGTATTGACAACTTTGGCCAACTCACATATTTCCATGTACGCCCCATCCTCCATTGAACAAAGTAACTTTGTCAGAAAATCAACTTCTGAATTTCAGGTTCTTAGGATATGAACAAAGTAACTTTCTCTTGGACTCTTAAATAGTGCTCAAAGTTCTTGCAACAGATCAATGTCTTAGCTTATGTGAAGTAAAATTCTTAATAAAAGCAAATATATAATCAAGGCCAAGTCTCCAATGATACTTACCTCCTTAATATTATTTAGAATCAAGCATTTTATTCCTCTAAGTAAATCAGTAGTTTCCACTGTGTTATTGGAAAATATCGATGTGCCAACCTAGTATGTAATTTCCCACTCAAGTAAGAACCATTCTAGTGGCACAATAAGGGTGTGCACTACCTCAGAACGCTCCAAAAAACAAGCAAGGAAAAAATTCATCAAAAGGAGAGAAACTGAAAATTGTTGGAAGAGACTCTTAACTGAGTGTGAGCTAAAAGTCAATTAGGCAGTTCGATTTCATGGTTCAAGTTGGCAGCTGACTCGGCATGTATAAAGTCCTTAATTTGATTGTTTCAATTGCCACAGAAAGGGCTTTAGCTGCTGCCAGGATAGGTCCTTACCTCCTTTAAAAATCAAGGTGTTTTGCTTAATCCAAACGTACCACAAGACCAAAGCTTACTTAAAACTGTTTTCTTCTTCAGACGTCCAAGCTATGGCTTTTGTGAATTTGATAGAACTTTCAGGTTGAAAAGTCCTGCCTTGATAACCGATTCTGCCAGCAACTCTTCCAAAACAATGAAGCAAATCTGAAATGTATAACCAGATGAGGAATTCACTTTTACTCCTGCATGCAATTCATACATTCTAACAGCCCTTGGATGTATTTTTTCATCAGGTTATCTGATGTTAAAATCCTCGCTTTTAGGAGTCAGGAGTAGTCAAGATAAGAGGCTGACATTTTGTCATAGGCCATGTTATTCTCATGAACATTTTATTTTGCACACAAACTAGACAAAATATTTATCTGGGCTGAAAAATATTGGATAAAGGCAGTAAAATACCAAATCTAAGGCAAATGTCAGCCAATCTGGAAAAAATTGCATGAATTTAAAAGTTTACATGGCACCATGATTTTTTATGTTCTGCAGTCTTAAATTATATTCTTTCCTGACTCAAAAGCTAAAAGCTTGTAACAATAGATATGATTGTCACACATCGTGGCGATGAGTGGGTCTGCCAAACTGAATTCATGCACATGAGACAAGATTTCTGTGGCTGGCGCTGAATGTCTATCTTAGAGCATTTACCACAGGCATCTAACAAATTAGCGTCATTTACAGGCTTATCCTACATTCTCCAACATCCAATTTAAACCTAAATGCAAAGGGAGATTCAGATGTATGACAAGTCTGCATTCTAACATTTGAATTGGCATGGAAAATGCCAAAATCTAGGGGCTAAGTAAAAGCCTTCGGGGCCCTATTTTGACAAAGCACAACATGTCAAATCTCTTGCAGTATGTCAGAACTTAGCAGATAACAAGCATGACAGAAAAGCCATCTTGATTTAGACCACCTATGAATTAGATTTTAATCAGAGTCATATTCATTCAAAATTATAAATGATCAAATAATTAATATCCGTAAATTTATTGCAAAAAAATCAAATATAATTTATATTAAAAGAATTTACAGTTTTTTTGCTTAAACCTGAATCTAAATATTAAATTTGATTAAACAAAGTAATCCAGAATCTACTATTTTTTTTAGATTGAAAGGTTCATTTAATAAAAAAAATCTATAGAGCACATATTATTCCTGGAAATCTTTTTTTTTCAATATAAATAATCTAATTATTCTCAACACTGAAGCCCACTGGGGTGAGGAACCCCTATCATCTACTTGGGATGAATTAACCAGAGACATGGACCTGCATGAGCTCTGTCACCTGATCATGGAAGATGGCCAAGGCCAAAACAGTAACTTGACGAATGAGTGTGGATCCCAAAATCCCAGGGAAGCCACAATGGATGACCAACCGGTTCTACCATTTTTGACTCTCTTCAAGAGCACTATGGGCACCAATGATATGATTTGTCTTCTGTTAGATGTTCAGCTATTAATTATGTTAAACAAAAGGAGGTTAACATACCTAATCTCATGATTTTGAAAGTAATTAGGTCCTTATCCTTCTTGTGAATATTCTGATATTGGCTTTTTTCGCGCTCCTGAGACCTAGCCGCCGGCCAGCTTCGGCTCTCTGGTTCTTCTTTGGTAGGCCCCGCCTCTTTCTTGGGTGTCTGGCGCGCAGCGTTTTGAGCTTTCGGGTGCCTGCCTGTGTGGCCCTCTGGCTGCTGCGCTCCTCCACACAGTCCTGCAGTGCCTTCCCCGTGGAGTCCAGCGGGGGCTCTGCCCCCCCGCCCCCCCCCCACACCCTTCCTCCGGAGGTCTCCGCGTTCAAAGCCATGATAACTGCCAGCTCGAAACGCCCTCCTTCTGCTAGCCAGCAGAAATTCATCAAGAAGCTAGACTCAATCCCGACAGTTGCCCTTCCTGAAGAAGAGACATGCAAAGCTACCATGAATCTTGCTGAGAGAGGGTTGATAGGCCAGTTCACGGGACTCTGGCCTTCCCCCAAGTCGGTGGAGGACTGGCCTCAAAGAAACTGGTCTCCCTTGATCAAAGAAGGGGTCAAAAGCTACTTTGTGGGCAAAGGATTCTTCGTATTCGTCTTCGAGAACCCGGATGATAGAAGCCTAATTTTCAAAAACGGCCCTTATTTTATGGGACAGCAAGGTCTGTATCTAAATAAATGGTCTCCTGATTTTGATCCCTCCCAGGACGTCCCCTCAGCAGTTCCTGTTTAGGTGCGACTTCCCCATCTACCTCTACACTGCTGGAACCAAAAAACTCTACAGATCATAGGCAATGCGCTAGGAAAATACATAGATCAAACTGTAAGAAAAGATTAGTACTCATGCGCCCGAATTTGCGTAGAAGTCGATCTTGAAGAGAGTTTGCCTGAAGCAATAAAACTTGCGGTGGTCGGGTGGACCCATGTCCAGGAACTGGATTACGAACAGCGCCCTTTCAAATGCAAATCTTGTCATGAACATGGTCATTTCGCAAAGAACTGCAAGAAAAAGGTTGAGGAACAGGCAGACAAAACAAACAAGGATCAGTGGACTGTAGCCCAAAAAACTGCCCGTCAAAAAAAAGGAAATGGCAAAGGCAACTTGTTCGGAGCTCCAAGCAATTCCAAGCCCAATCAAGAAAAGGATGTAACCCCGAATGGCGCAGAAGAAACCCAGACCATTCCTGCAAGTGCAACTCAGGAAAATCTGGAACATATAGAAGCCCCTCCCCTCAGTGAAGAAGGAGAAGAAGCTATACAGGTCGAGTCCACGCAAGGTAGTCCTTCCAAACCCTCATATGCTGATGTAATAAGGAAAAAGCCAGAAGAAAGCTCAGGTTCTTCAGAGGACGAAACCTTCGAACGTCCTTCCAAAAGAGCAGGCAGAAAATCTCGTAAAGAACTAAGGGAAGAGGAGGCAGAACGACTCGAAGTTCAAGGAAGCCAGGCCACCATAGAAATGACCATAGGAAGAAACACCAGACCTAGGCCTTCAAAGGGAGGCCACACCCCCTCCCTCAAGTAAATTATGAAGCTCGCCTCTTGGAATTGTAGAGGACTGGGGAGCACACCCAAAGCCGAAGCAGTCATGGTCCATGGACCTTCTGAAAATAGAACCCTCAGATATTCTCATGCTCCAAGAGACAAAGATAGAAGGGCGTGCTCTTCATTGATACTGTGAAAGAAGCCTGGGCCAAATCCACCTCTGGGTCTTCAAGTTATGTTTGGGAGCAAAAACTCAAGACCACAAAGTATGCGCTGAAGGATTGGATAAGGAAACCAGCCCCCAATCCAACCAGCACAAGAAAAGAAGCAGTGCATACTTTGGAGAACCTGCAAGCTGACATGGAAAGTAATGAGATTACCGCAAAACTGTTGGAGCAAGAAACAAAGGGCCAATGCTCAACCTATCGATCCTTAAGAAAAGAAGAAGAATACTGGAGAATCAAATCCAGTAGTTTGTGGCTAAAAGCAGGGGATCAGAACACCTCCTTCCACAGACAATATAGAACCCGGCTGTCCAGGAATCATATCTCAGAAATAAAAACAGCAGATGGCCAAGTCAGAAAGGGCTTCATTCAAGTTAAAGCAGCTGCTGACAGCCATTTCAGGAATCTATATAGCGAGGAACCTCAGGGCTGTGAGGAGGAGACAGCAGACTTTCTCTCCAATATTCCTCATCTTATCAGACCAGAAGATAATGCCGCTCTTTCCAACAAAGTTACTGAGGAGGAAATAATCAAAGTCATCTGGTCCATGGAATCTGACAAGGCTCCTGGCCCAGATGGATTTACAATACATTCCTATAAAGTTTGCTGGAACATCATTAAAACAGACCTCCAAAAAATGATAAAGGGTTTCATGAGAAAAGCTAAGATCGGCGGAGGCACCAACTCCACTTATCTAGCCTTAATACCTAAAGACTCCAACCCTGAAATATTCACAAGATTTAGACCTATATCGCTTTGCAATGCATCTTATAAAATTCTGGCCAAACTTCTCGCAAATAGGATCAAGCCTCTGCTAAAAAGGTTGATCTCTAGTCCCCAGGGTGGATTTGTGGAAGGCAGACATATCCTTGATAATGTTATCCAAGTCCAGGAGACAATCCACTCCAGCAAACAGCGAAAAGAGAAAGGCATGTTGATAAAATTAGATATGGCGAATGCGTTTGACAGAGTAAACCGCTCATTCCTCATTAAAGTCCTCCTCTCCTTTGGCTTCTCTCTCCATTTTGTCCATCTTATAAAAGCCTGTATCGACAATCCGTGGATCGCCCCCCTTGTCAATGGTCGCCCTGCAAATTTTTTTCAAGCTCGAAGAGGCATCAGGTAGGGATGCCCTCTCTCCCCCTTCCTGTACATTTTAATGGCCGACTCCCTTAGCAGGAAACTCACAGCTGAAAGAACTGTTGGCTCCCTACCTGGTCTCAAACCCTCCATAGGTGTCGATCCTCTAAACCATGCGCTTTTTGCAGATGATTCACTTCTCCTCGGAGGTGCTTCTACCATAATCGCCAAAGCTTTTGACTCAGTCCTTAAAAGCTACTGTAGAGTTTCCGGAGCACAGGTCAACGAGAGTAAGAGTGAAATCTGTAGCTGGAACATTGATCAACAAGAGATAATAGGCATCTCGAATGCCCTGGGGTTCAGAGGTCATACTCGCTGGGATCGCTTCAAATACCTTGGACTCCCCATCACAAATGGGCCTAATAGGTGGTCACTCTGGTCTGACATCATCTGCAAAATCAAAACAAAAATAGCAACTTGGGGAGACTTCTGGCTATCCAAAGGAGGCAAAGTCATTTTAATCAAGTCTCTGTTATCCTCGCTCCCAATTTATCAAGCAGCATTCTTACTAGCTCCCAGAAATGTTATGGATCAGATTTCTAAACTCTTAAGAGATTTCTTATGGCAAGGAGGGAAAGGTAATGAAAGGAAAATGCATTTAGTCAATTGGGATTTGGTAAAAAGGCCAATCGCAGAGGGTGGCCTCCAAATCCACGATCCCTCCCTTGTCAACCTCGCGCTAGGAGGCAAGCTACTGTGGAAATTGGCTCATGAGCCCAAGCACCCGATCAGCGCTATCCTGTTGTCCAAATACGCACACAACTCGTCCTTCAGTAATTTGCATTACGAACCCCCTGTTAACAACTCGTAGGTACGGACTCTATGCTGCAAACGCAGTTCATTCTTCAAAAAACATCTGTACAGAGTACCGGGCAACGGTAAGCATACCAATCTGTGGAAGGATCGAATCATGGGGCGCGATCCACTGGAGGAGAATGAGGAAATAGCAGACCTCAGAGGCTGGATGATAAGCGCAGGCATCAACAGGTTACGTGACTTCTCTGTTTGGGATCACAGAGGAGAATGGGCTGGTTGGGACCTCCACGACGCCCTTGGCTGGTTATCCGCCCAAAGAAACTTGCTAATCGAGCTATTGGAAGACTCAACACCTGAAAACCGCCACATAAAAGACAGTTGGGCCTGGGGACAGCCTGGTGTTTACTCCACTGCAGCAGGTTACAAAGCTCTTCATGAATCAAGGAACAACAATCACAAACCAACCTTTTGGAAACTAGTATAGTACAATCTAGCACTCCCAAAAGTAAATTTCTTCTTCTGGACATTGATCCATAACAAAATTTTAACAGGTGATAACTTAGAGAAGAGGAGCATTGCTGGGCCTCACAGGTGCGTGCTATGCAGAAGTAACTATGAAACAGCCCAACATTTATTCTTGCACTGCCAATACGCTAAGGAAGTGTGGGGCCTCACGCTTTTGGGTCTTCAGATCCCCCCCTTCCCTCAGAGTACTGTAGCTGACTTGTTCGCCTCTTGGAGCAAGCTCTACTCGCAAAGGATTCCTTTCAAATCTTTCTGGAGCAAGGTTTGGACAGCTATTCCCAAATTTGTCTGCTGGCAGCTCTGGTTGGCCCGCAATGACCAAATCTTTAATGGACATCGACTCTCTCCTCTTCAGGTTGCAGCTAAAGCCAAAGCCTTCCTCTTGGAAGCAGCCCAACAGCAGTTTTATAAAGATGATTCTCTGCTCCTCCCTGAAAAAAGGAGATGGCTATGCCCCATAGAGCCTTCTCCTCGAAAGTCACTTCTCACTCCTCAAACAGTATACCCGGAATGGCGTAGAAGAGACTCCAAGGATTCTTTCTCAAACTGGTGGAGATCCAAAAATCTAACCACAATCTTCTTCGATGGGGCCTCCAAAGGAAATCCCGGGACTGCTGGTGCAGGAGGGGTCATTTATTCTCCGGACGGAACTTCAAGAGACTGCTTCTGCTGGGTTTTAGGTCAGAAATCCAACAATCAAGCAGAAATTTTTGGCCTTCTCAAAGCTGCCATATAGCAAGAGACAGGGTGTCAAAGACCTGCAAGTCTTCGGAGACTCTGAGATTCTAATAAAAAAATTAAACATGGAAGATCTATTCAGCAACGCTACGTTAAACAAAATCCTGGGCAGATTGAAAAGAGTACTTCAAGAATTCACCACCTATAAGTTCTACCATATCCTCAGAAACTTGAATGGCGAAGCGGACCAAATGGCGAACAAAGGGTGCTCTCTTTTGAAAGGGCAGCTTATTGTAAACAACGACAACTCCTTTCAGAATCCATGAAAATGATGTAACCCAAAATCTGAAGTCGCAGGATGCTTCCTCTGTAACAGGGGCTGCCATGGCAAAGTCCCCTCTCATCTTTTTCAAATAAATAAAATTTATAAACAATTCAGTTAAAAAAAAAAACATACCTAATCTCTCTTTTTGGAAAGCTGGCCAGTCCAAGCAGCTTTAGAAGTCTGAAGTACTGTTCTAGTTAACTCAGTTATGCCTGGACAAAGTCACAGGACATCGTGCCCTGGAAAAACTCCTCATAATTTGTGTGTATGGCCTACTCAGGAAGACTTTTTTCCTATCCGGACCATATATAGGACCCCAGAACCAGATGGGCCCAATAGTTATCTGTGGCGCTTAATATGTTACACTTCCTGTATCATTCTGAAAGTATGCCTAATATCATAATATGTAATACCTCGATGTATCATTCTAGAATTTGGTTTCTATGTGTATATATGCGGGTATTGTCTTCTGAATTAGATTTTAATCAGTCACATATTCATTCAAAAATTATAAATGATCAAATAATTAACATCAGTAAAGTTATTGCAAAAAAATCAAATATAATTTATATTAAAAGAATTTACTGTTTTTTGCTTAAACCTGAATCTAAATATTAAATTTGATTAAAACAAGTAATCCAGAATCTACTATTTTTTTTAGATTGAAATGTTCATTTAGTAAAAAATATCTATATAGCACATATTATTCCTGGAAATCTTTTTTTTCAATATAAATAATCTAATTATTCTCAACACTGAAGCCCGCTGGGGTGAGGAACACCTATCATCTACTCGGGATGAATTAACCAGAGACATGGACCTGCATGAGCTCTGTCACCTGATCATGGAAGATGGCCAAGGCCAAAACAGTAACTTGACGAATGATTGTGGATCCCAAAATCCCAGGGAAGCCACAATGGATGACCAAACCGGTTCTACCATTTTTGCCTCTCTTTAAGAGCACTATGGGCACCAATGATATGATTCGTCTTCTGTTAGATGTTCAGCTATTAATTATGTTAAATAACAGGAGGTTAACATACCTAATCTCTCTTTTTGGAAAGCTGGCCAGTCCAAGCAGCTTTCGAAGTCTGAAGTACTGTTATAGTTAACTAAATTATGCCTGGACAAAGTCACAGGACATCGCGCCCTGGAAAAGCTCCTCATAATTTTGTGTGTATGGCCTGCTCAGGAAAACTTTTTTTTCCTATCCGGACCATATATAGGACTCCAGAACCAGATGGGCCCAATAGTTATCTGTGGTGCTTAATATGTTACACTTCCTGTATCATTCTGAAAGTATGCCTAATATCATAATATGTAATACCTCGTTGTATCACTCTAGAATTTGGTTTCTATGTGTATATATGCAGGTATTGTCTTCTGGTAGATGTTCAGCTTTTGACCATGTTAGATAACAGGAGGTTAACAACCCTAATCTCTCTTTCTGGCAAGCTGACCTGTCTAAGCGGCTAATAAGTTCTGTTATGATGAACTTAGTTATATGCCTGGACAAAGTCACCGGACATCATTCCCCGGGAAAGCTCTTTATACTTTCGTGAATTTTGCCTAATAGGACACTCTTTTTCTATCCAGAACACACGCTAAACAAAACCAGACTAAGGGAGACAATAGTTATCTGTGATGCTTAATGTATAACACCTCCTGTGTCATTCTAAAAATTGGTTTCTAGTTTATATTTTCTTTTTTCTAAGGAAAAAAATCAGCCTCCCTCTCAGGCTCAGCTAGACTGGGTTACTGGCACCAGGCCAGCCCACAGGTATACTCACTTAAGAGTTCACAAGGCTCAAAATCAATACAACAATATGCATAGGCAAGAAGCCGTCATTAAAAACACAAGCATTAGAGCTCATCATCATGTCATTAGAAGAGATTTTAACTTGGATAGGAAAGATAACAACCATTTCTCCCAACCACCTGAGATAACCCCAATTGACAATTTCTAGTTTATATGTATGTTTGTAATTTAGGATATTTTTCCTTTTTCAATTCCAGCCTTGCAAACAAAGTCTTAATGAAATTACAAATAAAAATTGCATTAACCAGATATCGCAGTAGCTTACGATGCAACTACTAACCAAAACAAACCAACCGATGGACATTTTCGTGAAAATCTTAAAAAATGCATCGCTAGCAAAATTAAAAACTAATTTTAGTGGCAAAGCTTAGATTTACAGAAAATAAGCAGATGTCCTATAATAACTTGCTTTAACTGTGAATTCTTTACCCTAAACAATAGATCCCGGCAGCAACTTCATTAAAATTGATCTTCGAGTATCCATAACGTGTTTTATTAGTGAGATTTAATTTAACATATAAAAAAATAAAAATAAAAAAAAATTAAACAATTAACAGCACAGCTTTCTCGCAAAAATTGATTCAACATGACAGCTTTAAAATTTTAACATACAAGCTGTTTCGAAAATTAATTTAAATGACAAATAGAAAGATTCAACATAGCAGTTCCTTTTCGAGAGAATCTGCCCCGGTTCGATTGAGTTCAACATACCGATAAAGGAAAACCCCGAGCAACTCCGCTCCTAACGACAAAGAGCGTACACCGGCCCTTTCCTGCAAACATTTATCCGTTAAAATATAACCGATTCCGAGCGGCGCATATCTCCCACTCTCAAAACACCAATCAATTCCCCATGTTGCAGGTCAAATCTAAGGATTTAATCGTACATATCACGGCTACATGGGGCAAATTTCGCAGCAGTTGCAGAATTTTAGATCAAATTAAACCGACGGGCTAAGAAAATCGATCCCGGGCCAGTATCAATGAATTTCTTACCTTGGAAACGATCAGCTTCAAAGGATCCGGTGCGCTACAACTTCTTCAAACGAATTCCGCCCATATTTCATCTTACTTCTAAAATAATTACCGAAAAGACTTTTTGTTGGTATTACTCCACCGCTGTCTTATTCCTACCAGTCGTAGTCAGAGTAATCTTATTTTATTTTATATTACAAAATGGAGTAATTTTAAAATGACTTTGAAAGATAAATTTCTAACGATCATAAGGCATGGGATCTTCTTATTCTATACATAAACTAAAGAATTCTTAAATTTCGGAAGAAAAAAAAAAAAAAAAAAAAAA
>APFE031419103.1:116577-137782 GCA_000404065.3 Pinus taeda
AAAAAAAAAAAAAAAAAAAAAACATGGGGTAAAGTTGGGAATCCACGGATCACTCCCTCTCATTGAACTCTATGTTAGCAACGAGGAGGTGATGTTCGTTTTTTTTTGTATTTCTATGTGTGTTTAAAGTGCATATCATCTACTTCGGTCTCCTCAAGTCACTCGTGGTTCATTGTTCTTTTCATGGAGTTAGGCTTCTCAAGTCTCTTTCTCTAACCATGTTCCAAATTCATGTGTTTAATTTATCATGTGTACACATAAAATATGTAAACATATTTTATCATTATATACATTAATTTCTTATAAGTTTTTTTTTTTTAATTGGCATTATGGAAAATTCAAAAAGTTGTATGTTCTAATACATGTGATTATAGTGCATGGTGCAAAGAAAAGATAAATAGTAAATTAATGGATAATATATTATTAAATTATTTTCAATTTTAAAATAAATATTTTTGTAAATAAAATACATAATAAGAGGACACAGATATGGAAGATACAAATGAGTATTCAACACGGGACTCGTTAACCCCATAAACAAGACATGTAGGACACTTTATGTTTGTGTCAGAGAGAAATTACAAATAGAAAAATGAAATGTAAGCACGAAGATTTGATTTTTTTTAAATAAAACATTCACAAAATACTTAAAATCCCTTCGAATCTCGATTTTACACTTCATCTACACAATGAGAGACCATAAGAGCTCCTTCCATCTAACTGAAAGTGAAAAAATATTAATCAAAAAAGTTTTTAAAGTCAAGTATATATAAGGCTAAGGCATGTATTTAGCACATGTTTGACATGTGTCCTAGCATGTTTGGGTCCAACAAATGAGATATGGACATGGAGGTCCTAGGGGTCGTGTCTTGTTACTTAGTCATTCTCTTTTACATTCCATGCTCTCTATCGCAAAGATCCAAGTGCAAAACTCTTACACAAAAAATATAAACTTTGTTGCATTATATTTTTGCTTTGTGTCTTAATGCTTATTTGTACACAATTTAATGAATGCAATATGTTTGGGTTGTGCATCGATTTGCATATTGCAATTTGATCAAAAATAAGTGTGTTAAGAAATAAACTTTGGTTGGTTGTGGAAAATCTCTACTAATTTATTATTAGGTCATGCATCAATTGATTGAAAACTTCAACATAGCTTAAGGAAATCTTGGGAGTGGCTTTGGGTCCATACAATGTACACATTACGCGTGACATATTAATATCGTAAGTTTAACACTACCTGTTTAGTACCTCAAGGTGTTTATTAAAGCCTATGAGAATGGAGCCAACGAGGTATAATTTTAAGGAGAATGTGGGTTGATAAATAACCTTGCCTTAGTAATGTGTATTGTGAGACATCACCTTTTGGTGTCATAAATTCAATCATTGCCTTCAATATATGGTGCATGTATTATTTTTTATCTACATCAAAATAAAAATTTGAGAAATGGTTTAGTTTTAAGAAGGTACAAATTAAGATGGCCCATCTAGACCTACTTATTGACCATCGAGGTGAGGCACCATGCAATGTGACCAAGGAGCCCCCCTGCTAACACCAGTGATCCATTTACTTAATCACAAATCTCTAATTGGTCATGACATCATGCAAGAAGTGTTTTCCAAGAGTCAAGAAAGACATCGTAGTTGGATTCCCTCTCCTTACCCTTGTACTAAGATGTTCCCTATCCTAACTCTTTCCATTTTTTAGGTTAAGAAACCTATCTCGAGCTCGAGTAGGGTAATGATAAATGAAATATCATTATTATTAATCTAGATCTCATTGTTGATGGATGGGGTTTGCCACCAAAGATTGAGATGGCCCTTCAACACATGATCTCATCTACAACATGACATCGTACTCTATTTATTCACTAACTAAGCCTACTCCTTGATGTTTTACAAAACAAATGTTACTTGGTTCTTTGTTATTTATTTTTTAAGCATTCGATATTTTTCATATTTTTATTTTTATTTTAAACTATAATACTTTTCATAATCTAAATGTTTTATAAATTTGTCATTTTCCAAACATTAAAATTAACAAGAAGAGAGCTATTAATTTTAGTCTCAGATTAAATAGAATCACTGTGGATGATAAAATTGTTAAAATCATATATTAACATTATATATTATCATTGTATGAGGAGTACTTTACAGTGCTAAATCTATTTTTGCATCAAAATAACAAATCCAATAATTCAAAATTACAAATTTTAGTGAAATTATACTAATGACCAATAAAAAAATTTGAAATTCATATAATATTTAGCCTATTTTTCTATACTTTAGTTCAAGTTAAATATACGAAAATTCTCCCAATGGAGATGTGAGAGGGTGTCAGAGGCGACAGACCTTGAGTTGACATGGTTAGTACCAGGGCGTTTATTACAACTGCCCTCCACATGCTTAAGGCAGGGGGTGCAGTGTCCTTCGCCATGAATGCATGGGATGTGGGCTGGCAAGGTGGCAGAGGGAGGAATAAGGAAGGGTGGCGGAGACGGGGATGGTATTTGATGTACCGGGAAAGTGAATTTCGTAGTGGAGAAGGAAGGAAGTTCAGAGCAGAAGGGAGGAGGAGGAACTTCGTTTGCGGGCTAGCGACGACTTTTTGGTATGTAGTCTAGTCTCGCTTTTGTTTAATTTCTATGCTCTGGTCGGGTTCCTGCGACAATTACATGCGTTGGTGGGGGTTCCGTTGGGGGGAAGGGAGAGGCAAGGGGTCGTTCCAATGGGGCTTAGCACATTCAGGGAGAAACCAGGGGAGGAAAGGGAGGGCCATGGCCCGGCTCTGCGTGTCATTCATTTTGATTTTAAGCCAAAGTTTTGGCAACGACATGGATAATACAGGGTCGAGCCAAGATACAGGCCCCTACCTGTTTACTCAAACCGTGGGTATTGGGGATAGTAGGCAAGTAACGCCGGGGGGACCGAGTGATGCCGAGAGAGATAAGCAAGAGTCGCGGATAGGGGGACATGACACTCGCAACGCCAGTAATTCGCTGAGAAAACCCTAGAATTTGCATATGAATGGTAGAAAGAGCATAGCTAGGGACCCCGGGTGGCATAAGTGGCAGAGGGGCAAGCACACCCTTGGCAAGAATCTACTAACTGAGGGAGGGGCATGCGGGTATGATAACAATTGCAAAGTTCAGTTCCAGACATGCCCAAAAGCCTGGCTCCAACTGTAGGGGGGTGACTAGCAACTGCACCATGGTAAGGGTGAGAGGCACGGTGAAGAGACTGGAGACTTGAGCTTGGAATCCAATTCCTCTGGCCACTTATGGCCACAGGGACATCTTAACCCGCCGCAAGCCAGGCAGGGTAGAGAAGCAAGGCATGACCAGTTGCGATGGGATGATGTGAATGGAATGAGGAATCTAATGGTGTTTGAATGTCTATAGGGCATCAAGGAGCAGGGCATGGCTTCAGCAAAACAAGGACGTGGTCGTGGAAGTAAGGGCCCAGCCCCTCGGGCAGCCAAGAGACCCAGCCCGATGGAAGGCCACAAGGGCCGCAAGCCTACTGAGCACCTCACAGCAGAGGCAGTCGCGATATACAAGGATGAAACAGATGAAGGCATCCGAAAGCTTATTGATGACTGGGAAGTCGAGATAAAATAGGAAAGGGAACCAGACGACGAGATAGAAGTCTAGAGGATGATGGTTCTTGACCCAAGGAATACACGAGGTAGAATTACGCAGTTCAAACACACCCTGTACTTATACTTTTTGATGAAAATTCTGCTTGGTAAATCAATGGAACAAATTTCTATGGGGATGGCAGTCACACTGCAAGGCCTGCCCAATTACAAAAAAGACATGGAGAAAATCCTATTCCAGTTGCACAAACAGGATATCAGGATGGATCATATCGACCGTCACATCCCTTGCATCATGGAGTTGTATGGAATGACAAAGGCAACTGCTGAAGATCCCGCCCTGGTTGCCTCAGACTCTATGGCGTAGAATGTCAAGAAGGATTAGTTCCTTTATGCTTAGTTTTTGTTTATGCGGATTTCATGTTGTTTATGTTAGATGTTATATACCATATGGGCATGAGATTGAGACTTACCTAGCCTTGTTAGAAAGACTGAAGCAATTTTGTTTTTGGATGGCGTATTATGCTGACTGGTGGCCAACAGACTCGATTTCCCCTCAGGGTGAGTTGAGGCCACCTGGTAAAACTGTGTGGTGTAAATTTGCCTTATATATATAATAGGAAATGGATGGTCCTGCCAAGCATTACAACAACAAAAACGTATACGAAAATTATTATTAATTTTATTTTTTTACAAAGTCGGTTGCTATTAATCTCTTAAAAAAGGAAGGGAGTCAGAACTCCTGAAATACAATAGATGCTGAAGTAAGTCAGGATCAGAGGAGTTACAAAGCAGGAAGATCTCCTTAATCCTGCTTATTCTGGTTTTGAGAAATTCTCGACAATAGTAGATTCTTACAAATTGGAACAACAAAAACTGACATTGGCAAATCATTTTTAATCTATACTAATGTGATTGTTATCTTGTGCTATGTATACCTCTTGCATTTCTTCACCTTCCATATGATTAGCGCTTGAAGGACTTGGGATTTCGTTGTTGGGGATGTTCTTCATGTAACTCAGAACCACATTGGGCTCTTCTGCCTGGCTGCCTCTTATAGACCGATGATTGAGTTGCTGAAGAAGAGGAAGGATCCTGTGCTGGAAAAGATCGATTGCAATGAAGAACTGCCTATGAGTTCTAACAGATAAGAGGACAAACAAGTCCGCTCAGCCATCGGAATACTGCGAAAGAGTAAACAGAGGATCTATTGAAAGGAAGGGCGTTGAGTAATAACAAGGAGAAAGGAGGGGTGGATGAGGGTCGAACACGGGGAAAAAGGGGGAATCCAGAGAAAGGCAAAGGGTGACTAGGAAACTGTTCATAAAATTCAAAGAGTCGAGAGTGTGAGGAAAGAGGGTAACAGTATTACTTAAAAGGAGCAGAGCTTTGAAGGAATCTGATCTGCGCCAAATCCTTTTACAAATAATGGTTTTGTTGGATATCTGGGAGGTCTGAGACCACTTCTTTCTGTTAGGAAAAACTGAATTGATGCAAGGTAAACTGAATCGGATCATGGCAAAGGTTGATGACTCTCCTCAGGTTGCAACATAAACTGCCCATTGTCCTTTCGCAAGCCTTGTTGGCGTGACTGTCAGCATGCTTATTAAGATTGCGGAGGATGTGATGATACTGCAGGTTGCCCAATGTTTGGTTCAAGAGTTGGCATCTCTGAATAACATGCTATAGGAGGATGTTGGGAGACTCTTTTTGTTGAATCATAAGGCTAATAACAACCGAGGAATCTCCAAAATTCTTTGCTGTTCTTATCCCTAATTTGCTGAGTTGCGTTAACCCCTGATAAAGAGCCAACGCTTCTGCCCTGTTATTAGATAAATTCCCAAGACCCCATTCGTAATAGAGACGCATTCCCCATTAGCATTTAGGATCAAGCCTCCTGCTCCAGCTATTCCTGGGTTTGACTTAGATGCTCCGTCAAAGAACAGGTAGTAGCTGTTGCAATTTTGTAACCAGTTAGCAAACTCCTCCTCTCTTAACCTGATTTTCCATGAATGGGTTTCCTGAGTGTGCTGATCTTTCCCTGTGTTGCCTTTCTGAATGTTGTTGTTTTTATCGAGGATGTAGCTAATGAAACCTCTTTCCTCAACACTGTACTTTGTTACATCAATGTTACTTTGGATTTTGACTGAAATGGTTTCGAGAGCAAGATTCTTCGCCTTATTACTTACAATTCTTGATGCCAAATTTTTATCCTTAAAATTTTTTCGATTTCTTGCTAGCCAGAAACTCCATAGCATGGTGTAGGGGAGAGTATTCCATACTCTCTTCACTAGGTTGCTCCTCTTATTTCCCTAAGGACAACTCTTTTTCCAGGCAAGAATCACTTCCCCTATAGATTGCTGGGTAGTCCATGGTAACTTATCAGTGAGGGATAATTTTTTCTAGCAGTCAACAGCAAAGGAACAGCCGACAAAAAGATGGTGCATAGTTTATTCAGCGCCACAGCAATTGGGGCAGCGAGATGGGCCGTTAATACCCCTCTTTTGCAGGTTCTCTTCTGTTAAGATTTTCCCTTTTAGAAGGGCCCATGTAAAGAATTTGATTTTAGGTAGCGCCTCTGATTTCCAAGCGATTCTCCAGTGGTTCCATAATGTCATGGGGTAGGTGTTGTAGCAAATGTGCTGGTGTCCTGCTTGGATAGAGTAATCCAATCCTGAGGGGTCCCAACGAAAGTTGTCCTTCTCATTCTTTTTAATGGGAGCTTTACTGTGGAGTAGAGACTGAAGAGCGGATAGACTAAAATTAAGATCATTGGGGATAGCAGGAAAGGACCATCTAATCCAGATATGAGACAGAGGATCCCATCTAGAAATTTGATCAAGATAAAAGATCCCCATGTTGTTGAGAAAAGTTAGAATAGGAATAGCTTCATCATGCATGTTTATTGACTGTTGTCCCAGGATTTTATCAGCCCCAATGTTTATGCTAGCTTCTCCCCTAGGGACTTTGGAAATATTCTGAGTCATGAAAGGAATAGCTTTTTTGCATAATCGCCAAATTTTTGAGGAGTCCCTATTGGGGATATTAGAGTTTAGAAGCTGTTGTCTCGGGGAGTTCAAATATTTGGTTTCCAGAACCCGTTTCCACCACGCAGGAGGGCCAGTGATGAGCCTCCAAACGATCTTCCCTCCAAAGGCAAGATTAGAAAAGGTGGGGGACCTAATACCGAGACCTCCTCTGTGTGCCTGAATGACTTGTTTCCAACTGACAAGTTTGAATTTCTTCTTGTCGTTTTTCCCTCCTTGCCAGAGAAAAAGGCGAAGAACTACTTCCATTTTGTGGAGAAAGGAAGTTGGGGCTTGGAAAAGAGAAAAGCGATAGAGGGGAAGAGAAGAGATACTTGATTTAAGAAGGATGAGATGGCCTGCTGGGTTGAGCCACATTGAACCCCATTGTTGGACTTTCCTCTTCATCTTGTCAACGATACTATCCCAAGTTCCTGCCTTCAAAGGTCCTAGGCTCACTGGCATGCCCAGGTAAGAGAAATGAGTCCAATCTAAATTGCAAGAGACTCCAAAAATATTTGCAATGTTGTGAATGACCTGATTTGGAGCATTCCATCCATATATACAACTTTTTTGCTGGTTGATCAAACCTCTAGAGTACCCCATAAATTGATCAAGAAGAATCTTGAACCTCCGTGCTATAGTGGTGGAGTCTCCTCCAATGAGCAAGGTATCGTCAGCTAAATGTGAGTGGTTGATATTCTTGGCTCCATTCCCGAATTTTATACCGGTGATGAGACCCACTCTTTTGTTGTGGTTTAGAGCTTGACTAAAGGATTCCACCATGAGAATGAAAAGATAGGGAGAGAGGGGGCAGCCCTGTCTGAGACCCCAGGAGGATTGAAAGGCTTCACCCGGTCTTCCATTAACTAGAGGGGAGATCCATGGCCCAGCGATGCAAGCAGAGATAAGACTAATGAAGGGCGACTCAAACCCCATCTTCTTTAAAACAATAGTAAGGAAGGAGTGCCTAACTCTATCAAAGGCGATGGCCAAGTCAAGTTTGAGGATGAATCCTTTCTCCTTCCTGGAGAGACTCGAATGGATGGCTTCTTGCACAAGAAGAATAGAGTCAATAATTTGCCTGTTGGGCAAGAACCCTCCTTAGTTTTCGGAAATCAGAGAGGGAAGGAGGGGTTTGAGTCAAGATGCTAAGATTTTGGACAGGATTTTGTAGGAGGAATTGCAAAGGGATATGGGCCTAAACTGAGAGAAAGAAGTGGGTCGATTTTCTTTAGGGATGACGGCAAGAAAAGTGGCATTGGTGTAACCACCTATCTTACCCTTCCGCTGAATCCACCTGATCATCTTGATCAGATCCTTTTTTATTAAACCCAAGAACGCCTTGTAGAAACATATGGGGAATCCATCAGGCCCGGGAACCTTATCAGGATTCAGAGTCCAAATCTCTCTTCTTATTTCCTCTTCTTCGATTTCTTTATTCAAGTTGTCATTCATATCCTTGGTGAGGCCTTTGGGTAAGTATTGAAGAAGGTCAGCATAATCCTCTTCACCTTTAGTTTCAGTTAACAAATCTCTGTAGTATTCAGTAGTAGTGTTTTTAATGGCCTCTTGGGTGTTTTGATGGTTGCCCTCATTATCCAAGATTGAACTTACATTATTCCTGAGTTTTCGAGCTGTGGTTGCTTATGAAAAAATGTTGTATTTTTATCTCCATCTTGGAGCCAGAGTTGCCTAGATTTTAGCCACCATTTAGATTCTTCTTCCCTGTTTATGTGACTCAGTTGAGAATAGAGAACCTTTTCTTGCTCCATACTCTGCTAGGAGAGGCCATGTTCTTCTATCATTCTCTGGATATTCTCTAGATCGCTCTTAACTTTCTTTTTTATCTCCTCGGGTTCCTTATAATTAACTCTTGCCCATTCTTTGATAGCCTGTTTGGCTTTTCTTTGTTTAGTTTCCCAAATGAAACTTGGTGATCCTTCTACATGTTGATTCCAAGTTCTCTGAACTATTTCTCTGACTACTGGAACCCCATTCCAGAGGGGGTTGTATTTAAACGGAATGGGCCCAAGGGGATAGTGAATTTCCAGCGTGAGGGTAATGGGATAATGATCAGAGGCTGATGAGGTGAGAACATTGGCATATCCCACGGAGGAGGAAAGAAATGAAATGTTGATTAGAAACCTGTCCAGTCTTTCCATTATATTGCCAATGCCAAGTCTACGGTTGCTCCAAGTGTACCTGCAGTTTTTAGGGGCAACGTCCACTAAATCATGATCTTGAATGATAGCCTCCAACCGTCCTCTGAAGGGATTTGGAGAAAAGTTTCCTCCTCGTTTCTCGTTGGCATGAAGGATGAGATTGAAGTCGCCTGCCACTATGATATTTGAACTTAGCTCACCATCGATGCTAGCCTTAAGATCGCCCCAACAAATTTCCTTTTCTCTGTAATGGTTGGGGGCGTACACATTGTAGATAATTACAGTTTGGTTATTTGTTTTGTTGTCCAGCGCAGTTCTGATCCAATGCTGATGTAGGTTTACTAAAGCGCAGTTCCACTTTCTATGGTCCTAGAGGGTGGCTAGCCTCCAGAAGCTCCTCTTGCATCCTTGGCGCACCCTTTGTATTGTTTCTGCTGGTCTATAATGCCTCTCATTACTGGCTGATCCTATTTTGTTTCCTGAATCAATAAGATTTATGGCTTTTCACTGTGGATTAAATCTCTGAGGGCGAAAATTTTGGAGGGGTACCCTAACCCCCTACTGTTCCAAGACAATATTTTCATCATTGGATATTTGGCGTGCGGAGAGGTGCTCGCCTCTCTTGATCTTTGTAGTTTGTCTCTTTTTCTTGATGCCCCTAAATGAAAGACTCTATTGGGGTTTGAGTTCCCATGGGTATATCCTTCTGTGTGTTCTCGTCCCTATGTTGCTTAATTGATTTTCCAGGTCCAAGTTTCTTAAAGGTATCGCTGGAAGTTCCATGTTCTTTAGTGCTGCTTCTAGTATGCCTGGAAAGAGAGGGTTCTAGAGAAGCTTGCGATGATATGTTCAGAGAGGGAGGGGGATCAGAGGGCTCGGAAAGGATCAAGGGGGGCTGAGGAGGATCCATGGAAGATGGATCAAAGGAAGATAAGACTAGAAAGGGATTAGAGGAAGAAGGGATCGACAGATCTGGGGGGGGGGGGGACAGATGAAGGAGGGGAGGAAGAGGAGGGTCGAGAAGCAGAGGGAGCTGGAGGATCTGAATCCAGCGGGGTTTGGATGATGGGGTGGACTTCTTCTTTTTTACTGGTTCCTAAAGGCCCTCTTGATCGCCGCTCTCTGCATTAACAAGTTTAGAACATCTATTGGCAAAGTGTCCGTATTCATGACATACCTTGCATTTAAAAGGAATCTGCTCGTAGTCCAACTGCTGGATATGGCTCCATTCGTCCACTTTCAGTTGTATTGCTTCTGGAAGACCTTTGCCAAGATCCACTTCGACACAGATCCTTACGCAGGCCTGCATGTTATCTTTTGGTTCACTACGATTGATGTATTTGCCCACTGCATTCCCGATGGCACGAACAGACTCATCTCCCCAACAGTGGAGAGGGAGGTGAGGGAGACGGACCCAAACCGGAACAACGCTGGGGACATCCAGTTCAGGATCAAAGTTTGGAGTCCATTTGTTGAGTTAGAGGCCCCTGGAGTCCATGAAATAGGGCCCATTTATGAAGATTAAGTCCTTATCCTCTTTGGATTCAATGTGGAATGTGAAGTACCCTTTCCCACAAAACCTGATGGAGATTTTCCCTTGGATCTTGTTAGACCCGTTTCTTTCAACCCATCTTTGAACAGTTCAACGAGAAGGCCAGGGGCCTGTAAATTGTCCTATGAGTCCTTTTTCAGCGAGAGACAAAGCCGCCATGCGAGGCAGGGCTGGAGGCAACTGAACTTCCTGGAGTCCATCCAAGTTCTTGCCGAATCTTGAAAGTGCTAGTCTGGGGCGCTACGGAGGTAGGGCTTTCACCAAATCAGAGAAGGTGCGTTGTGTGTCGACCCCCTCCAGAGGCGGATCCGAGGGGGCCATGGCAGGAGGCCAAAGCCCAGGCAGGCGCAGTCGGATCGCAGGGAGACACAGAGGAGGGCGCGCGCACGGCAGCAGTTCTCTTAATCTATCAAGAAAATTATTATATATATATATATATATATTATATATATATATATATATATATATATATATATATTATATATATTATATATATATATATATATATATATATATATATATATATATATATATAGATATAGCTTTTCCTACTGCGATCTATCACTAGGGAAGTCGGACTAGTAGTGGAAGTATAGTTTCTTAGGACCAAAACTTATAGCATACTCTTGACTGTTGCGAGATATATATCCCTCGTAGTTATCCATGTAGGCCGAGTGATACCAAAAAGAAAAAATAACAACAAGCTTTTGAGAAGAATCTTTGACCATATAGTAATAGATGCTAAATGAGAGCAACCAACTCGCAAAAAAAACCATGAAGTATCAACCTAAAGCAGAGACATCAATTGAGAGAACTTCCGCAAAGATAATTCACAGTAATGCCTCTTTGCATGTGGTAGAAAAACAAGGATGACAACTAAAATGAAAACCATTAAGCCCTCCTTGAAATGTAGATTGGTTTAGCACTTTAAGGTGATTAAATGAGCCTCAATACACGTTGAGACTGAGAACAAGAGCCTTATCATACCTCGTGCACATGAATGGCTTAAGGGGCTCGAAGGCGTTTGGCAGAGCTAACACCCTAGTCAAGAAATATATAACCTTATATTTAATCATATCCTTAGTTAACTTTAAAAGATAATTAAATATTTTTTTATTAACATATAATGTTTTGAAAAACTAAAATTTATTCCATAAATTTTTATAATACAAAATTAACAAAGAGAAAAACAATCTATTTAATTAAATAGAAAAGAATAAAAGTTAATTAAAAAAAGAACCTCTTTAATCATAGATTTTCATTATTAAAATAAATAGATAATAAAATATATATTTTTAATTAATCATTTTAAATATAAATATGTTTTGAATGGATATTTATATGATAATGAATGATATAATAGGTCTTTCTATGTTTAGAAATATGATAATTTAAAAATGATTTTAATAAAATCTTATTTCAAAATAAACACACTTAATTATGTACTAAAATTTCATTATAACTTAATAATGAATAAATAATTGTGAAAAGATTAAAGTAAGTAAGAAGTAGACAGGAAAATAATCCGTAAATAGATGTATTGTTAAAACATTTCATGTCTAATAATCACTAATTAAAACTTTATGGGTAATTTCATCTACCAATTTTCAATTAAAAATTAAAATGGTAATTATGAAAATTAATACATAAAAAAATATAAAACCCACTTAAATGTCAATTCTACTTATCAAAATAATATATATATATAGAAATTGATTAAAACAGTGCTTTTATTTTCGCTGAAAATTAAAATAGTAATTATGATACTTGATAATATAAATAAATATATATATATAACCAACTTAAATGTCAATTCTTCTTATAAAATATCTATATATATATGGAAATTTATTTTTGCTTAATACCTTTGCAGAGTGAAAAATATTCTTTGAACTTTTTAACTAAGAAAAGTGGTTTTACATGTACAATTAGATTACTTATAACTAAAAATAAGTAAATACAAATACAATCTGTCTCACACACTATTTTTAACCTATCTGACGTTAAAATAATTTTTTCCTTTTTTCGTTTTTTTCAAATATACAAAAATAAAAAAATTGCGAGGCAGGAAGTGCAACGGGGGCTTTGGATTAGGAGGAATACGTATGAATCGCGTGGTATTCATTCTAAAGGTCGGTTGGGTGTGGCGGTGAATATGTTATGAGATACTGGTAGGTAGTGGATTTGTAGGTGGGAGGCCGGACGATTAAAAGGGATAATACTGAAGCGGTGGAGAAGTCAACTTTAAGAAGTCTGCCAAAGTTAAACCAGTGATTACGTGGCATATTCTGACGTGGTATATTGACACGCGCTTAATCTCATGCGCAAATTGATTTATATGGATGGAATTGTATTAATAGGAAATAGAAAAACATTTAAAATCATAAAATTTGTTTTAATAGGTTAGATATAATATATTCTCATTGTTTTTATTTACCATTTATTTTTTACACATAAATATTTAACTTATATAATATTATTTCAAAATTAATTAACCGTAAAAAAAATATATCAAAACATATAACATGTTTTACTCTGCATAAATCTATTATTACCAATTTAACAATAAAAATACTAAACTTATTACCAATTTAACAATAAAAATACTAAACTAAAACAAATTAAGATACACTATAAACCCAATTCCATGGAATGGAAATCTAAAAGGTTGTGATGGAAAAAACCTCATCTTATCTCCTTGGAACATCAAATAATCAATGTCAAACCAAATGGGTCACAAAGTGTAATAAAGTGGAATAGGAATCTTGTTATAGGAGTCCATGCCCAATTTTAATTTGTTTGATATTATAAGAAAATATATGGTTGAGAACGAATGGTAATAATATGATAAAGTTATCTAGAAATTATTTACAAATTATAATTAACGAAAGTAGTTATATTGTAATTAGTTTGGGACAAGGTAGTTATATTGTAATTAGTTTGGGTTAAAATGTTTTGATTCTTAATTAATCTTAGTTTATGTGTTGTCACAAATGTTCAAGTTACAAGTAGAACATCAATGGCAATAAGCACATTATTGTTTAAGCACATTATTGTTAATTTCTAACGTAAGTGTAAAATGCTTAATATATAATTAGTATAAATTTATTTTAATTACAAATTATTAAAGATTAAATTTCTCATAATGCTAATATTTTTATATGATTTATTAAAATTCTTATAAAATATATATAAGTTTTTACGTTTTTTATTTACTAATTATAAATATTAAGTTATGAAATCTCATGGTTCTATAGAGTTTATTGTAAGCATCATGTTTTGATATGTTTATTAACTAAATCTAAATATGAATTGCATCTAAAATTATACCTTACCTTATCATCGAATTTCCAACCACTCATATTGTGTTTGTAATTCCTTCCTTATCGTTGACTTTCAACTTACGCACATTGTCTCTGCAATTCCTACAACCATGGGCGGTGTTGGCATCGCCCTAGTTAGTCAACTAATTATTGCCTTAATGAGGTTGAAAAAAATCCAGACTTAGATTAGCAACAAGGATTCTTGAGGCAAACTTTGAACATTTGGAGACCTCCAAGAAGTTGCCTTCCAAAAGTAGGCACAAATCTAAAGTTTGAGGTGCATTCCAATATAATTGGCGATTACATTCAATACATGAGAGATCATGATTTAATCGGAAAATTCATAGGCATGTGGCCCTCAAAAAAATCCCTCACCTACTAAATTTAGCACAAGTGGAAGCCAAAGGGACAAATCAAATTGGAGCTATGGGGAAAATGATTTTTCCCATAATAATCTACCTAGAAAACTATGTTAAAAAGTCGCTATAAATACATCTTTTTTTTTACATAATAGTAGTATTTTTTTTAGTTACAATAACTTTTACTATCAATTAATTTTTGCATAAGAGGCAGGTACTAAGCAAAAATGTTGCATATTACACTTGTTTGAAGATGTTGGACACCTAATCCTCTAAGGGTTATGGTGTGGAAGATAAACAGTAAAGGGAGTCCAAGAGACGTTAGAATATGAATCTAACGATCACACCAATGTATTATAAATGTAAATCTATGTTAATAAGAAATGCAATTCATTGTTCTATAATTCATGATTGTTCACATTCATGTGTGTCTGAGATAGTATTAGAGCACAGGTTTCAGGTTCTAGATTCTAAATTTGGCTCTCTGCCCTTGTAACTCCCTTCTTCCATTTCTGCAGTTTACCACATTCTTTGTCCTTTTGTATCTATGTTAGTTTTGTTTAATGCAATACACCCATGGCATTTTTTATTCTCCTCCCTACATATCTCCATCGACCCCTCCGACGCCTCAGTATACCACTCCCTCAGCTTGCAATCCGTTGTCACACTCCAATTGCACACCCGGGGTCTGAATCCATCAAGTGAAAAGGAAGTGGAATTTTGATGAACATTCCTAAGGCAAGAACGAGGGGCGCAATTGGATGACTATTCACGTGGCTCTGTGATAAGGAAGATCACTAGAACAAGTTGTGTAAGTCTCAATGGTTGTTAATCGAGGTGGAAGACTGAGCAGGGAAGACGAATCAATGGACTGCGCTCTGGTCCCTCGTCATACCACACTCAACTTCGATAGCTCCCGCATAGGTGACTCCTCACCTCACTCCCACATCTTCCTTGACACCCACCGTAGAAATTCCCACTGTAGATCACCTGGTAATGCAATGTACTAAAGCAAAACACTTGATCTACTTCTACAAACAATTTAGCGGAAGCTTAATCAAACATAAGCAACATCAATAAGAACACATATAACTGATAAGAAGGAATCAATCACACATAACACAAAAGAATTTACCCGGGGAAAGCACCAACCTAAAACCCCATCTTTGTATTATCATACAAGTGGAAATATAACTAGTATTACAAAAAGAATCAACTCAAAAGCTATTATGCTCTCTCTATAATACCTATGTTGCTCATAGATAGTCAAAGGCCTCTATCTAACCTTTGGTCTGCCCTCCAAGCCTCCTATTTCTTTGCACAATTATGATTGGGGTAGAGTGCAGCCACTTGTGTGAATTGGCCTCTTCACACACTCACCAACCTCTGATCCAAATGCACAATCCTGAAGGAGATAAATCCTCATCATGGATGAGCTTCCTTTATAGAAAAACATTCATCCAACTGATAGTACAATGTCCCTTCTTTGATCTCAACTGAGTCTCTGTCTGAATTGACATGCATGAGTTATCCATGAGTGAATACTCAGTTATCTGAAATACAGTAGTTACATGCATGCAAGCATTAACTAACTGAACTATCATTAATTTAACAACCTGTTAAATTAATCTAACTGGACTTGACTCAGTTAACTGAGCCAACTAATTACAACTCAATAATAGAACTCATCCTTATCTCTTTAACTGATGGATAAACTCTTCAATTAATAGATAAACTATTGCATGTCCTCACATAGACTTCAAGTTTGTTTTTCCTTAACTAATTAACTCAAGATGAATTAATTATTTAATTTACAAACCACTGTTAATATCAAATTTGAATTTTACTTCCTATTTTAGTCTAGGGACTGACTAAAAATAGGAATCCATCCTGAACTGCTAAAAATAGAATGTTATTTTTAGCACTTCCATTTTTCATTCCCTATTTGCCCAATCCAGCACTGGTACCCAAACTACTATTTTTAGCACTTCTATTTTTAGCATTTCTTGTTGCCATTTTCAACACTCCCTCTCAACAAGAAAGGCTTCCTCTCGAACCCGATCCTGTACCTTCAAAATGTTCTGCATGCAACACTTCTACCAAGTGTGGTTGCTCCAACAACTCTCAGGACAAAAAAAACTCCCAACTGACCTCTCTGTTGGGCTAGAAACATACTCTGATGCTGAAGCTCTACCTGCTGCTGACAAGTGCTCCCTCTCTGACCTCTACGCTACTACAACATCTCCATGCATCTCGCACCGTTGCACACCTCTCTGTGCCATCCTGCACTAGTGCAACACACTTGTGCCTCTCGCATTGTTGTAGCCTGCTAGCTCTGTGTTGTCTAGGGATTCTTGCATTGTAGCTCTCTCTATCGCTCCATCCGCATTTGTCTCTACCCAATCAGTCAGTCCTGCTACTCCTCATCGGGGCTCCTGTAGCAAAGTTGAATCTGAGAGGTTGGGTACCTCAAGGATCCTGCCCCTCCTCCTCCTTAGGACGATCACTCCACATCGCCCCACCTCCTACCTGGAGGTATGGCTGCATGTGATCCCTCTGCCCACCTAGCTCAAAGTTTCCCCCTATTAGAGGTCTCTGCATGAGTGGATGCCTCCACTATGTCTCCTCTCGACTTCCTTAGTTGTGGCTACTCCATAACCTCCTGAAGCTGCTGCACCAATCGTGGCTCCTCCACAATCGTCTGAGACTTCTTCTGGCACTACATGTTGAGAGGTAATATACTCTCCCTCTCAAACACCAAGTCTCCATCAGTTGCCTTGCTTCTCAAGGCTTTGCATGCATCTTGAACCTCAAGAGCATACAAGTTCTTGACTCGTGAATCGATTTGCTTCACCTATCTAGTGATGATGTGTCTAAGGAAAACCTTTCCCTTACTAAAGACTACATCATAGCCTCTGTCTTCCAGCGTCGCGATTGACACCAAGTTTCTCTTCAGTTTTGGAACATACTTGACATCAGTCAAGGTAAGGCGAGCTCCATGCTCCCTCTGAAAAATAGTCGTGCCTACACCTGAGACGCTGTACTTTTCATCATTACCCATCACTATGAGTATCTGGAGATCTTTCTCCTCTAAAGTACTAAACAAACTCTTGTCACCGGTCATGTGGAAAGAAGCTCCACTGTCAAGAAACGAACCACTTCCCACCATGAATGAAACCATGCATGTGAAGAGTGTGAAATCCAACTCAAACTGTGAAGCAAGTGCCTCACCTACAAATCCTTCCTCGGATCCCTTCTTGGATTTCTTCAATTAATAGATAAATTGTTGCATGTCCTCACATAGACTTCAAGTTTGTTTTTCCTTAACTAATTAACTCAAGATGAATTAATTAATTAATTTACAAACTGTTGTTAATATCAAATTCGAATTTTACTTCCTATTTTAGTCCAGGGATTGACTAAAACTAGGAATCCATCCTGAACTGCTAAAAATAGAATGTTATTTTTAGCACTTCCATTTTTCATTCCATGTTGCCCATTCTAGCACTGGTACCCAAACTGCTATTTTTAGCACTTCTATTTTTATCATTTCTTGTTACCATTTTCAACACTCCTTGTCACAACGCGACGTTACGCTCCTCATTATTCGGACAATCCCCTCACTGTTAATACACATCGGCCCCTCATTGTCAAGTTCAATTCGAGTCACTGCAGCGATCCATACCACAGTCGATTGGCCTCCCGTAGCGATATGCCCGTTCAGTCGACACAAGTGACTCCCCTCCATAGTTGCTTAAGGCCACGGCCTCTCGGCCCTCTCCCTCAAGCCTCGACCTCACGTACACATTTTTCCTTCCGACTGTCATCTCCGACACCTCCCATTGCTTACCGTGGTGTGCAACACCCTTACCTCGCTTGAACAAGCTCGTTTCAACTTAAGAGTTCATACTTTTTATTAGTCGAGTATTGACCTGAGACATTTTCTAACCAAGCACGGTTTCCCTTGGATTGTCGTCTTTCGTTGAAAGTTCAAAGGGTGTCACAGCTCGCACCAGTGTGAATGAATCGTCAAGAGAGGTGAATATCTTGTTAAAAGATTAATTAAAAATCCCGAAAATAAGAAGATGAAAAACAAGTATGTGCTAGATTGTTCAGTGGTTGGTAAAACACGCTCTCATCCCACATGCATAAGAAGGGAGAGTTGAATGCATTCCGGATTTCAATGACTCTGCATTGTATTAGTTTATGTGTTTCCATTGGTTAATTTAGAACTGTGTTATGGAACTCTAGCCCGTTGTTGATTCTTTGTTGAATAGTTTCCAGTGATGGGAACCAGTCCACTCTAATACGTTGAAGAAATGCCAAATGCCTTACCATTGCTATTGATGAGAAGTGGCGAATATTTTAAAAAACCATTTCTTTTGCGACAAAACAGACTTAGGACTTTCACATACTTAAGGGAATAAGTACTATTAGTTGTTATACATATTGCATGAAATATCAATTACGTCCGACCTCACACACAATTGGCTTAACAATGACAGTGTCTGCAAAAATATTTTTCTCTTCTCACATATACGTAGGGAGTAGAAGATGGTTTAGACGTTTTCGAGGAGCATCCTGAGAGTCAACGAGAAGAATTTGTTGTAAGCTTGAGAGATCGACAAAAATTATTCGAGACAACTTTGTTCCATCGAACATTTTCCCAATAGTCTGTGTGCCATTGTCTTCCTCAACTTCAACTTCAACAATTTTTACAGGGTCTTGATTGCAACATATTTCCTAGATGTTGAGCATTGTCACAAGATCCGATCGATCTCAAGTGGTTTTTCTGCAAATTTGATGATGGGTGATGAATAACTGAACTCTGAGGATTGATTGCAATATATTTCTGGCAAATAATTTTAGGTATGTTGTGCTTCATTGTCGATAGTGGTGAGAAATAAACTCTATTCAAAAGTTTATCTGGTATGATGATTCCCATACTCTTATTGTTAAATTAAGCATATCCGATCAAGTGAGACCCATCAGTTATCCATTTGAAAAACAAACAACTAAATAGCTAGCTATAGAATCTGCAACAACACTATGCATTTGGCCTTTTATCACTTTTTCTTATATGGCTTAAGAAGGCGCATTTTCAAGTTGAAACTGACACTCTACTCATTGTTTGAGTGTGATTTGTTAACTAAATGGCCGAAATTATTGAGTTATCAAAGTGATCCGGATTTAAACAGGAACGCAAAAGATTATAGAGATAACCATAAATACAGAGATGTGATAACCATAAGTAAAGAGATGCAGCGGAAATAATACTTCATTTTATTAATGGAAATACCGAAATATGCTTACAACCAGAATTGGAAATAAACCAGCTAGGGCGATGGTAGCTTATCTCTGAGAAGAGATGTGTGGCTACATACCTCTGAACTGTTCCGAACTGTGTTACAATGAGGCTCGAAGGCCTATTTATTGTTGAGAAACAATGGAAAACCCTTCACATTCCAAAACCGACCCTTAGAAGATGAAACGCCAAATTGTGGGCCCCGTTTTGGGTAAATTGGTACATCAATTTCCCGGGGTCGTAACTTTGGCATATGATCTCCGTTTGAAGCGTACAATAGCTCATTAGAAAGATCTATTCGAGCACTATCATTGTTGGAATGGGAAACATCGATCCATTCCATGGACCCATGTTGCCCCTGGATTCCCCAAAAAACGTCGTTTAGGGCCTCAAAACGGCTCCGGAAGTTCAGGACCCGAAAAACTGCTAAAAAATAGTAAGTTGTGCTATAATTAAGGAAACTGAAAATGCTGAAAGAGACAATGATGGGGGTCCAGATGGATAGGTGGGTGGCCACCAACATCCACCTGGATCATCTGGGCATAGGTTTTGATGAACTTCCTATAATATCTAGTGTGCCCCAGCATTGCATGTAGCTGTTTCACACTTCTTGTTGCCTCCAGATTGATGATGACCATGAAATTAGCAAGGTCTACCATTAAGCCTTGTCTGCATACCACATGTCCAGCAGGATTCTAAAAGGGACACAAAACAAACATTTCTTCAAATTGAGCATGATTGGATACCTCCAACATGTATCCAACATCAAGTGTAAGCTAGCTACATGGTGCTTTACCAACCCAAACATCATCTAATCATCAAAGTATACCTCCAGAAACTTATGAATGAAATCCTTGAACGTTGCAATGACTACAAGCGAAAAGATTGTCGGCTCGTTCTTCAATCCAAACGGCATCACAATATAATAAAAGCACCCCCACTTAGTCATGAAGGTCGTATTGCTTCTATCCTTAGGCGCAATCTTGATCTGATGGTACCCTGAGAATATGAATGAATATACTTCCTAGCCACCAAAATTATCCAACACTTCATTAGTGAATGGAGTTAGAAAGGGATCATGCACACAGGCGTCATTCAACTTCCTGAGGTCTATGTATATCCTTATTTCATCCTTTTGCTTCTTTTCCTGAACCACTATTGGGCTCACCCAATCAAATTCTTCAACCGGTTCAATAACCTACAGCCAGCATTTTATCCAAATCTAAGCAGACCTTCTCTTTATACTTGGGGTTGAGGCAATAAGGCATTTTCTTAATCAGCTTCGCGTCTGGTTTCAATGTGATCTTCATGACTCCCAGGTCCCCTATTATCCATTTCAAATATGAAAACTTTGTAAGGAACAAGTCATGATATTCACGGAGCAATTCAACGACCTTATCTACTGTTGCATCATCCCAATAGTCCCCAATTTTTGCAAATTTTGGCTCCACTTCTGTCCCAATGTTCACTTCTCTCGTTTTCAACAACGCAGTGATATCTATGTTCTCAATTTGTGGTCCTTCAACTCTGCGGTGACCTTCAGTGTCTAGGATATTAATGTTTCTCGGATTTTCATCCTCTTCCTCACCAGTCACATTATAGCACTCCAACGCGTGGTGCAACCAGGTGGTCTAATCCAGTTGGATCAAATCTAGAGGATCCTGAGGTATTCTGAAGATCACGGCCTTGACTTCCTGCAATGCCTCATCAATACTTTCAAATCCATCCTCAAAGTTGAACGTCATCAAGAATCCCTGTCACAAAACATCCCATTCTTTAGTGCCATGGCAGAGCTCTATCTCTAAGTACCAATTCATCGGTACAACATCCAAAGTATGACAAAACAGATGCACCCATTTAGGCTGAGGCTCCAA
>APFE031419107.1:0-14537 GCA_000404065.3 Pinus taeda
AAGAAACTTCTCCTCCATTGTATTAAACCTTTGATTAATTAAAATTATATTCCCTCAAAAAAAGACAATAAAATGAAGGTTCAATTCATCTTTAGATTTACATCTAACCTTTGACAATTCCAATGTAAGGGATTAGAGATTTCTACACTTATTCATATTGTTAGAGATTTCTGGAGGAGAACTGTGTAATAGGTTTTTAATCTATCCAACATTTCAGATGGTTAATCCATCTATCATAAGGTACCAGAGAGCTTCGTGAGTAAATGAGAGCTGAAAAACCTTTTTAAAGGAGAAAGGAACTAGTACATGTTCGGATAAGGGTCAAAGTTAAATACAATTATTCATAAATAATAATTAAAATTTGATCAAATCTATTAAAAAATGAACAATTGAATATATGAAATCTTGATTTGTGTTATTTAAACTGGTTTTTTGATTGTATAAATGGATTCAACACCCTGAAAAACCCCTAGGGTGCTTCGATTGTGCAGGGGTTACCCATCAAGCTTGTGGCTTCAATAAATTCCTACTAGATTTTAGAGAAATTAGACCTCAAAAACCCACCAAAAAAGCTTCCAAAAAGTTTCACTAAAGACAACTGGGAAAATTAATATATAAAATGATTAAATAATTAATTTAGAATTGAAACATTGAGGATGAGTGAAAAATAATAATTAAAATAGAAGAATTAGTTGAAAACAATAGCTAATAAATTAAAAAAGAATAATAAATAATGATAGTCAAAGAAAGGAGGTTAGCTAAAAAATAGAATTAATAATTCAATAATTTAAAATAATAATTTAAACTAATTTCTAGTGATAAAATTTGACATAATTAAAATATAATAAATTTAAAATAAAAAAATTAGAAATTATTCGCTCAGAGAAAGAAAATAATTAACTTTTTTAATAAACTAAAAATTGAAATAGTGATAAAATAAGATTGGGATGAGAATTGAATATATATAAATAAATAAATAAATGAAAAAAACAAGAAATTGTCAAGTTGACCAAATGAGAAAAAATTGAAAATAATATATTGTCAAGTTGACCAAATTGAAAAATTGTCAAGTTGACCAGATATTCGTTAACTAGAATATGATATTATATGCCAAATCCAGATTCCAGATCATAACCTAATAACAATACCAACAAATATCTGAATGGATGATAATAACTGCTCCACTAAATCACTGGAAATGAAGCCCAAATTGGAGATCTAGGTGATCCCCACTTTCAATCCACAAATTTGCTCTAGATCTATTCATCAACTGATGCTGATGAAGCCCTATGAGATTTATAAATGAAATTTCCTCAATAGTGAGTTGGGGTTTCATTCAACACACTAAGAAACCCAAGGGTTTTTGTCCTAGGGCTCTCTGAACCTGAAAACCAAGTTTTGAAAACTTTCCAACAGAAAATATTCTAAATCCAAGATGATCCCAAATGACTTTCCTTCCCCTCTTTTAAAGATTTGATGGATCTCTCTCCAACCTTCTAGGAGCACTTTTATTTTATTATTTTATTTTCATTTTAGAAGTTCCTCCCTTCTATTTTATTTGACTCTTTTTATTTATTTTTTATTTTAGTCACTTTATTCTCAAAAAATAATTAATCTGCCTCTATGATTACTTCGACCACTGAAACTCACTTTCCATCATCCCGTCCTATAGATCTCTTCATCCCGCTTCCAACTAGCTATTACACTAAGGTGTTCTTCCAAATAAATTGCTCCTAATAACACCTTTAGCGTATTTCATTAAAATATGCTTGATAATAACCTCGTTTTATAAGAATCATCGAAATGCAATGAAACCAAGAACGAATTGTGCATAACTAACCTTGATGATCAAATATAGCAAGCGAACCCTGTCAGACCCATAAAAATCCTTGAAAATTCTTTGGGCTCATTGGTGATGTAATCTCGCTCCTATGACTTGACTGTCACCAACCATGGAAGTCCATTCTAACTGCATCATAAGGTGTTAATTTTAGGCAATAATGGTATGTTCTATGCTTTAGAGAAATTTTACTTCAATTTCTTTATTAGCTTAGTATCAATATTCAGATTAGCAATCACATCAACATGATAATAAAATACAGATAGAACATAAACATAAATAGTAAAAGACAAGCCAAGACAAGAGGACACAAGGTTTGGCACCAGCCAGGGACAAGCCCCACTGTGGGGAAACCCTTGATCAAATCTTCTTTTAGTCTTCAATAGTTCAACAGAGAGAGATAGTACAATTTACAAACTTGATAATCTATAACGGTAGCAAAAGAGCCCTAACCAGAAAAGTCAACGCTGGTCAACAGGGCATATCTGACCCTCAGCGAATTGGTCAACTTCAGTCAACTTCGACCTCCAAACAACAAGATAAAACAACCCTCAAAACAGTCAAATTCAACCGAGTCAAAGTCTGGTCAAACAACCCACCTGCGGTCAGCTCTAGTTGCAGTCAACGTTGGTCAACAATCAATGTTTAGCCTCGATTTCTGTGCCCAGAAATGCGGCCTGGCCAAATAAAGATACCCCTCACAAAAACGCCGTCAAAGGAGGTCAATGCATGCTGGTTAACACTTGGTCAAACTGTCTAGAAATTCAGTCTCTTGAAATTTCGGCCTCTTGAAATTTCTCTCTCAAATTTCGGCCTCCTAAAATTGCAGATGTGTGGAGAGAGAGAGGCCCAGAAATCCGTACCCAATCAATGAGGAGAGAGAGAGAGAAGTGTGAAGATGAGTGTGTCCAAATGAGGCTAAGTCACCTTCTATTTATATGCAACGTTGAGGATGAATAAACGTGACTGTTGGGCTTCTGAGCCTACATAAGTTTGCTAGTCGACCTTGATAATTTGACCATAATCAAAATAAATTCATAATTTCATTTGTACATGTCAGAATCGGATGATCTTTAGATCAATCCTACACCTCTTGGAGAGAGGAATCCAAGAAAAATATCAGCTGTCATAAAGAAGATGACCCATGTGGAGTTTGGCCCTAATTGCCAATTTTAACACTCCCTCTCAACTAGGGAGAACTCCATATCCCAATTTGTGCTATCTCTGCCATCAATGCACTGCTCTGTACTACTGAACTATGAAGAAGAAGTGATCTAGAATGTATCATCCCATTCTCTACTGACCCAAAGTTGGTCCCAATCAAAGGAGAGTGTGTCATACCACTCTTACTGACCCGAAGTCAGTTCCAATCAAAAGAAAGTGTCACATACCATTCTTACTGACCCGGAGTCAGTTCCAATTGATCCCAGATCAATCATCCTAGCATAGGGAGTATGGTAGTACATGATGCGTCCATCTGTAATACTATGGTCCTTATCCTCATTCCCTACTCATTGGCCAGATGAAGGGTACTTCCCATGAGTCCCAGACTGCATGGGTAGGATGTCTCAGCAAGAGAAGGATGAACCACTCATCCTGCCTACATGTCGCCAAGGGTATCGCAGGGGAAGGCTGAACCACTCACCTTATGGTTGCTCATTGCTCCAAGAAGTACCCCAAGCCCCCTGGAGCTCCCAGAGCTTAATGTCCATCTCATACAGGACCCTCATAAGAGGGTCTCTCCATGACTCCAAGTCGTTCTCAGAAGGCCAAGAACTTGACCTTCCCCATGGCCCTTGTCAGAATATCAACGACTTGCTCATCAGTCCCAATGTGATGGAGCCTTATTGCTCCTCGTTGTACCATATCCCATATAAAGTGTTACCTGATATCTATATGCTTGGAGTGATCATGAAACACGAGATTCTTTGATAATCATATCCCACTTTGGTTGTCGCAGAGGACCACGGTGGTATCCAATGCATGTCCAAACAACTCACTGAAGAGCTTCCTCAACCAGACAGCTTCACAGGAGGCCATACTAGCAGCTATGTATTCGGCCTCGGCGGTGCTCAAGGCAACCGATTTTGCTTCCTGTTCATCCAGGATATCGAAGCAGAACCCAAAGAAAAACAACATCCAGAAGTGCTCTTGTGATCCACCACACTGCCAGCGCAATCAACATCAAAATAACCATGCAGCCTCACATCTCCGACAGTGTATCTCAGTCCATGAGTGATTGTGCCCCAAAGATATCTTAGAAGATTCTTAGCACCAATCCAATGTATATGATGAAGCCCAATCATATATTGGCCCAATGTGTTAATTGCAAAACATATGTCCAGACGGGAGTTCACCAAGAACATCAGTGCTCCTATGAGTTGATGATACTCAGAAGCATTTCCCAATTTAGGTCCAGCAACACTGCCACATAACTTCTTAAAGTTAAGTTCCATTAGAGTAGTCACAAGCTTGCAGTCCACCATCTCAAATCTTTTCAATATCTTCACAATATATTTTCCTTGAGAGGAAAATTTCACCTAGCTTTTTCCAGACCTCCAACCCGAGGACATAGTGCATCGGTCCTAGGTCCTTCATCTCAAATTCAGAAGAGAACTCCCTCTTACATTTGTGAATGAGTGGGTCTGCACTTTCATCAGCTCCATGCTTGATTTTGTAGAGCCACTTAGAGGTGACAACCGATTTGTCTTGGGGTCTAGGGACCACATCCCAGACATCATTCTTCATAATTGACTTGTATTCTTCATTCATAGCATCCTTCCATACTTGTTGCTTCAAGGCTATTTCGAATGATGAAGGCTCATTTTGAATGATAGTGCTCATGACGATCAAGTATCCTTGATACCTTTTCGGATTCTTGCTTTCACGGAAAGTCCCTTGGTGCAATATGTCTCTTGGCATCTTCGAGAGTCTCCCTAAGCCATGAGGATCTCCTCTTGGAGGAGGAAGGCTCATGAGGAAGACAATCTATAGGATCTATAGGTTCATCAACGTTAGGCATCATTTTGTCCTCTTTTTCACCTTGATTTTTGGTGTCAACTTGTTTGTCCTTCCATAGGATAGGAAGGTTGTTGATCTTCTCGAGGGCCATATCTTCGTCGAAGGTGACAACATGGCTTATCTCAACTTCCTTTTGACCAGCCACATAAATTCTATATCACTTAGAATTTTCACTATAGCCCACAAAGATTCCTTTCTTCCCAGATGCACCCAATTTGTTTTTTTTCTCTTTCGGCACATGAAAATATACGAGACTTCCAAAAATTCTAAAATGAGAGACATCAGGTTTCTTACCAGTGAACATTTCTTTGGGAGTCTTGGAGTCCAATGCTTGATGAGGGCATCTGTTTTGAACATACACGACGGTATTTGCAGTTTCAGCCCATAGGAACTTCGGAAGGCCTTGATCATGAAACATGGCACAAACTGCTTCTACAATAGAGCGATTCTTCTTTTCAGTCATACCATTTTGCTTAGGAGTGTATGGCGTATTAGTCTCCCTCTTAATGCCAGCTTCTCTGCAATAATCTTGGAATTCATTGGATTCGTACTCGATCGAATTATCAGTCCTCAATATCTTGATTTTCTTCTCGGATTGGTTTTCGATCAAGGCTTTGAAGTGTCAGAACCAGGTGAACACTTCATCCTTCTTCTTCAAAAAGTAGATCTAGGTAGGTCTTGCGAGAATAATCATCTGTAAAGGTGAGATAATATAAGTATCCTCCCAAAGAGTTTATGGGCATCATACCAGATATGTCGGAATGGATTAATTGCAATATATCTTTGGTCTTGCTATTACTTGAGGGGAATGGTCCCCTTGTATGTTTTCCTTCGGCACATCCCAGACATACACCTTCATGCTGTACTTTGAACTCGGGCATACTTGTCACCGTCTGTCTCACATCAGGTAGGGCCTTGTAATGAAGATGGGCAAACCTCCGGTGCCATAGTTTAGATTGTAGAGATGTGTCACAAGACATGGCTCCTAAACCCAAGAGTAAAAGCATCTTTAAAATTTCTTTTCCAAACACGTACCTTTCCATCGATGAATGCCACCCTGAATCCTTTGTCCTCCATGGCTGAAATGGACACCAGGTTCTTCTTGAGATCAGGTACATATAGTACTTCTTGCAAATGAATAGTGTTACCTTGATTCAATTGAAGGTTACATTTCCTACTCCCTTCACGGGATAGGTGGCATCGTCTCCAAGGATGATCTCCAAGTTTGTCTCCTTTTCTATCAGATTAGAGAGGGCTTCCTTGTATCCGGTGAAGTGCCTTGAGGCACCACTATCAATCAGCCAATTTCCCAAAGTGTCCGGAGGAGAGGCAGTGGAGAGGGCCAATATAAGATAGTACTCTTTTTGCTTATTGTTAACAACATTTGGTTCTTCATACCTGGAGTTCCATGATTTCTTGGAGGGTCGACCATTTCCTTGATGTCCCACATTCCTTTTTCCTTTGCCATTGGACCTGCCATTCCTTTAATCGTTGTTGTTGAAGTTGCCCCTGGAATGATTGTGATCGTCATCATGCGATGTGTCCCTTTTATTTGGACACTCCCTTGCATAGTGGTTAAACTTATTGCAAACAAAGCACCTTCCCTTCCTTCCTCCCTAGATCCAGGCTTTCCATGGAAATGACCTTTAGACCCTGCATATTTCTCCTTTTGGCATGAGTGGAGAATGTAGTGGGGTTGCTTCTATTAGAAGGCATTTCTTGCTCCACCATTCTTGTTTCTTCTTGAATGCATCTTGACATCAATTCTTCAAACATAGGAATTCGATCATTGTTGAGTATAGTGGTTCTAAATACTTACCATTTAGGTTGGAGTCCTCCAAGGGTGGTGAGAGTAAGTTCCCTGTCAGGAATGACTTCTCCATGAGAGTAGATCATTCTTGATCTTAGTAATACTCAAGAAATAGGATTGAATGTCCTCGTCCTTTCCCTTCTTAATATCCTTCAATTTAATCTTGAGAAATAGAATTTGATTAGCATTACTAGTCAAATCAAGAGACATCTTCCATCCATGATAGTCAGATTTATCATGGAGCTTGTCTTCAGCCGGGAAGTAGGATGAGGAACCTATTGAGCCTTTTGTCCTTGTCCAACTGTCTTTGGTCATTGCTCTTTCACTCTTGCTTGGGCTTTTGTCTTCACCTCAACTTTGATACCATGTTAATTTCAAGGCAACAATGGTATGTTCTATGCTTTAGAGCAATTTTACTTCAATTTCTTTATTAGCCCAATATCAATATTCAGATTAGCAATCTCATCAACATGATAGTAAGATCCAGATAGAACATAAACATAAACAGTAGAAGACAAGCCAAGACAAGAGGACATAAGATGTGGCACCAACCAGGGACAAACCCCAATGTGGGGAAACCCTTGATCAAATCTTCTTTTAGTCTTCGATAGTTCAGCAAAGAGAGATAGTACAATTTACAAATATGATAATTTATAACAACAATAAAAGAGCCCCAACCAGAAAAGTCAACGCTGGTCAACAAGGCAGATTTGACCCTCAGAAAATCAGTCAACTTCAGTCAACTTCGGCCTCTAAACAAGATAAAACAACCCTCAAAACAGTCAAATTCAACCCAGTCAAAGTCTGGTCAAACACCCCACCTGTGATCAACCCTAGCTATAGTCAACGCTAGTCAACAGTCAACGTTTAGCCTTGATTTCTGTGCCCAGGAATGCAGCCTGCCCAAACAGAGATAGCCCTCACAAAAACGCTGTCAAAGGAGGTCAACACTTGGTCAAACTGTCTAGAAATTCGGTCCCCTGAAATTTCGACCTCCTGAAATTTCGCTCTCTTGAAATTTCGGCCTCCTGGAATTTTGCTTTCTTGAAGTTTCGGACGTGTGGAGAGAGAGAGAGGCCCAGAAATCCGTACCCAATCAATGAGGAGAGAGAGAGAGAGAAGTGTGAAGATGAGTGTGTCCAAATGAGGCTAAGGCATCATGTCTTTATAGCAAACGTTGAGGATGAATAGACGTGACTGTTGGGCTTTTGAGCCTACATAAGTTTGCTGGCCGACGTTGACAATTTGTCCATAATCAAAATAAATTCATAACTTCATTTGTACATGTCGGAATCGGATTATCTTTAGATCAATCCTACACTTCTCGAAGAGAGGAATCCAAGAAAAATATTAGTTGTTTAGAGTTTGGTCCTAGTTTCCAATTTTATCACATTTGTATAGCTGCAGTAAGGCCGATTTACAGTTCCTATATAAAGTCAAGTTTTGGGTAATTTCACTCTAGTATACAAGCCAAATTATTGAAGAAGAAACTGCTGCCCAAGCGAAGGAGAAAAGAGATCATCTCTACCATATTTCTGTCACATGTGCGAGTTAGGTCGCTACAAAAGGGCCGAGAATCTCAGTCAAAAGGTACAGGTTTGAAATTGAGGTCGAAGTGGAAGCACGTTGCTGCCAGAAGTCCAATTTGACTAAAGTTGTCTTTGAGGAAGGGAAGCTCATCAAGGAGAGGTTTGACTTGGTCTTGGTCAAGGGTCATAGGTCTTGGAATTCGTCATTTGAAGTTCTATAAGAAGTGAAGAATTCTTGTGTGTTTTTCCTCTCAAGAGGAGAGGTTTTGGCCCTGGCTGATAGCCTATATCTTGTGTCCTCTTGTCTCATTGTTCTTTAATGTTTGGTAGCTGTTTGATGATAAGAACACTAATTATAATTAATCGAAAGAAAAAGCTAATCAAGTTAAGTAAAAACACATCACATATCAAAGTAAGAGAAATCACTTAATCTAGCTTCCCTAGATTTCTCAACATGGTATCAGAGCTAAGGTGACAAGACAAGGAAAGGAAACTTGAAGAAGGACCATCAAAAGCAATATCAAGAAGGGTCAAGGCATCAAAGAAGACATTGAACGATCAAGAATGGATACATAAGGGCCGAGCAAACTAAGGAGCATCAAGGGAGACTGCCCATCTCATCACAAGGATCATACCATCTAGAAGCAACAAGAAGAAGAAGTCCACAAATAACCTATTTTCAAGAAGGACCCTACCTCCATTCAAAGAAAGAAGGACCACACATATGAAGCATCTTAAAGTCTCCATTCCAAGGAAGCAAGAAGAGGTGTTGCCATCATCATCAAGGAATCAAGGTGATCTCCCTCTCTTTGAATCATGGATCACATCTCAAGCATATTTGAAGGACATCTCTAGAAGAAGAAGTATTATCTTCAAGGAAGCAATCATTGACAATTAATGTTAGTTAACTATCCTCTTTTCCTAAGTTTAGACTAAGGAATATTTAAAAAATCATTAATTGACATAATTAAAATATTTTGCCTAGTTGAAACTTAGGAAAAATTACATGGGCTTGGAGATAATTAAATCCTCTGTGTTTCTAGCCTCAATAACACCTCTAAACACTAGAACATATATCCGAGCTAGAATATTTAACACGTGACGTTTTTCAACACAGTGTCATAGGTGTTGTAATGGTATGCATTACCCCTTATGTTGACATGAGTGGAAAATGGTCTTGTGCAAATTGATGGGATCATTTTAGCCTCCACAAGGTTGCAATGTTGGTGGAGGTTGCTTTAGGGATGTATCTTTTTCTTCACATATCTTCATCATGGTGGTCCCCGAGTCACATCTTGTTACCAATCTTTTAGTAGGGGTACTCTAGAACTTTTTGGCCATGCCATAGAAGCCCAAAGGATGTGCCTTATAGTCTTGTAAAGCCATGTGGGGGTGTGTTGTTTGTAAAAGTGACTCTTAGATCCTTGTTGGTGTGAATAGCCATGGTTGTTCTTGGTATTGTTTGTTTCATGATATGTCTACATCTATGTCATTGTTGACTTCCCCCTTGTGGGTTGTAACTCTCTGCCTTAATGGATATTCTTATACCCTGGGATAGTCTACGGGTATCATGGAATAGGCATTGTTAGGAATCATGGTTTAAGGGAGCACTTGTGTCAATAAAGCCTCGTAAGAGTGATCACCGTATGTACTTTTCCTTGACATTATCCCTTTTGATCCCAATGCACCCCCTATCACACATGTGTCATGTGTCTTATGTATTTTTCACTCTCCTTTGGCCCTAGCTTTGTATTATGATAGTCTCACGATTCCTAATGCATTTGCATCTCTCGAGGCATCATGCTATATTTTTTAAGACAAATAAGGTGTCCATTTCATTCTCTATGCCTACATGAACCACTTGCCTTTCGAAGCAATCAAAACGTCCTCACAGAACTCTAGTTATAGCAGTGGACCTTACTACCCACCACTTTGTGGGTGATATCCCCAGGAGAAATTTTTCTCCATGATGGACCTCAGCTGGCAGCCAGCAGCCCCTTGCAACCACCTGCTAGATTTGTTGTGCCATTTCTCTGCCACCTGAGCCAACCATATGGTCCCTCACCCATCTGTATTGATCGTATGTTTGAAGGTGGGCCTCCCGAATATAAAGGTATGTCTTGTCATTTGGTAATTGAGTGTTGGGTTTACTTATCATGGATACTTTTGGGTATGGATTGATGGGGGGCTTTGGCGGAAAAGGTGGGCTTAGTTTGTGCTCTTGTCCCATTGATCTCTTTTGGATGTTACCCTTGGATCTTTGTCCTGTGGGATCTCCTTTATTGACCATTTGGTTATGGGGTGGTACTACTTGGGAAACCACGACTTTGGGTGCATGGTCCCACTCCTTTATCCACATATATTATTCCCTTTCCACTCATTATACCCCCATTCATCATTTCTCCCACTTGGGTCCACATAGCGCTAGCCTCCCTATCCCCTTGCCCCCACCTTGGGTCAGGCCTAAAATGATGCCCCGGAGGTTGAAGCACCTAAAAGAAAAAGAAAAGCATAATTGCCACATTTAACAGGAAATTGTACCGCAAAATGCAAAAGTTGGTCGGTACAAAATAATCATCACGTGGGCAAAAGCTAATACATGAGCTCTATGCCAATCCATGGCCATCACCTTGGTTCCATAGGCCCTAGATGAGCCTCCTTTATCATTCAGGAACCCATGATTGTGCCAACCACTGGAGGGAAATGAACTGCCCTACCTTAAAGGGGGTAATCATGGCTATATCTTAAACATCATTCTCGTCCTTTGAGCCCCAAGCAACTAATTAAAGAAAATTCATAAAAAGAAAAAGACATATAAAGAATGGTGGAAAAATCAAGGTCGGGGCATCTCATGTACCACGATTGCTCCTTCTTATACATTACATACCCAGGTGTGGGCTTCCCCTTATCTAGTTACCCATATGCCCCATATGTGGCCCGGGATTGCCCCTCTCATTCCATACTCCATTCCACTTATTTATCACTTGCCAACCACATTAGAGGAATGTAATTTGGACATACTATCCCCTTTAAGGGTTGAAACTACCTAATAAGGTACTTGGCTAACCCCCTTTGGAGCTTGGAGACACTAGCACATGCCAAAGTCCACTATGGAAGTGCATGATATTATAAAGTGCCCACTTTGTTATCCATGATTTGTAAGCTCTTTAATCCGATTATTTTAATGACTGGTTGTACCGGAAGCCTACGGGACGCATTGGATCTTATGCAGGATTACAAGTGGTTTCCATTTGGGTTTGATCTCCCTATATGGGATCCTAACCTCCAGAGGTCTACAATGGCACGTGTAGGGCATGTATAGAGAGCCATTGGCCTCCACAGTGGCAGACAACACTCCACAGATCTTCATAGATGCTCAGAGACTACTAGCGATCCAATTTTGGGATGGTAGTGATATGCTTGGTACATAATGCCCAGCAGGCCCCCACAGGAACCCCACACTCTTGGTAGGTGTCCAGGGACTTGTACGATGTCATGGCAACATTCGTTCCACCACTTGGACCCTTGTAAAGGATCTACAAGCATCTCTGATTCATATGGAGACCCGTGGGGCCATTTATGTGCCCTTAGACCCACTGGGAGCACCACACATCTATTACTTGGAGAACAAGGGGCCACCCCCTTGTCCATCGTATTCTAAGGAATTTATTCCTTAGTATGGCACTTCAGGACATTACTAGGCCTTTGGAGGGCCCTACGACATGTACATATTATTATTTGGCCCCTTGTGAGGCTTATTTTTACACTTGTGAGCTGGTTTGGTGGGCTTCTCACCAATAGGGGTTTTATTTGCACATTATTTTATCATTAGGGGCTAATGTAGGCCCATAAGCTAATTCGAACTCCTTAGGAGGCTATATATTGATGTTAGACTCATTCATTTGGGTCATCACTTGACTTGGGATCTCTCTAATCATATAGAAGTTCACATTTTTTCATTGGAGGATATTTTTTGGAGATGGATGAATTTTGACATATGGATTTGGGCTATTTATCTTGTCTTGGAGCTTTGTCTTGTGAACGAAATGTTGGTTGGATATACTCTATAACGTTGTAAGTAAATTTTGATGTTATTATTCTTGTTGTTGCATACTGCCAAAATTAGGGCTAGTTGCTCCATAATCGAAATGTGGAATTAAGCATGTTTTAGCTAATTTAATGTATGGGCCAATGCTATATGAATGAAATGTCCTAGAAATTATTTGTCTCAATAAGATTGCATCGTTTGCTTTGAAGTATAAAAGCTTGAAGGTCACTTTTCTTTTCTTTCTCTCACATTGGATGAAGTTGACTTTTTGGGCCTCCTTGGTTAAGAAACCAAGTTCTTACTCATCACCATCCTTGACAGCATATCCCCAATTGAATTAGGCATTGGTCCCTTAAAATGGGCGATCATTTTAACCCTCTTTTTACCATTTTCCCCTTTGCCCCAAGTGTAGCCCCACTAGGTCACCTAGGGCATCAATTTCCCGGGAATTGACCCAAGGAAAAACATTGATCTCCTACACATTACTGCGCTGGTGGGTCCCCTCCCTCTCCTCCAAATTTGACGCAATTCTAATGGTGGAATCTCTGGGAATCCCAAGCCCTAGCTCTAGGATTGAATTTTGCCTGGGCATCCCCAAGGCTAGACCTCAACAGGATCAATTCAACCTTTTGAAGTAAATATTCTTGTTTGGTCCTTTCCCTTCACCTTGTCCAGGATAGGAACATCATTGGTTGCTACATTCCATCCCTGAACCTAGACTGGGTCCACTTGGCCTCGTGTTGTCCCACTTCTCAACAAAGATTATTTGTCAAGGATAATTTGGGAATCCAAGTTTCCCCAAGGATTATAGGGATTGATAACCCCACCTATAAGCCTATTCCTTCTCCCTCAACCCTTCAACCCTCACCCCTTACCCGTGGTGGACCATGTCCCTTCTTTAAAGAGCAAGCAAGTTCCATTCTTCATTCCATCCTTGGGAAAGGGTTTCCAGGGTCACTTCTCACCTGCCCATTGACGTATACTTTACATGTGATCCCCACATTACCTAGACTCCTCCCATCGGTGAAAGTCCGTAAAGAGCAGGGAGACTTAGCTGTGGTGATAGTGGGCTAAGCCGCCACCGTTGCCCTTAACCTAGCAGTTGCCCTTTAGGAATCCCTTTAGGTCCCCTTCTGGTTTGAGTGGTAACATTTCTGGTGCCATTGTTGGGGACACGAGATGTGTGTTTTATTCCCCGTACGACATATTGACATATCATTATTGGCAACTCCACTAAAAGAATGAAGCCCTAGTTCTTCATTGAGCATTAACGTTAATGCTTGTAAGGTGAAGCAAGCATCTATGAAGGCACCTCAATTCACCCTAGCGACTCCATTATAATCTTAATATGCAAAATCATAGAAGATGGAGATTTCTCTTGGTCCTATATTTGAAAAGCTCAATAACCAAGAGATTCAAGAGCTCCAAAAGAAAGTTGTCGAATATGCAGGGACTTTTCAAAATATGTTGGAGAGCATGGATATGGAATTCATGCTCAAGTTTTATAGGTCGCAATGAGTACAACTTGACATAGTAAGGTGTGCCTACCAAAAGGATCCTAGTCGTCTCCTTGACCTTGCTCACATAACTTGTGCCGTGAATATTTTGGATAACCTCATTATTATGAAAAGGAATACCTCCACTAGGGATGACAAAGAGGTGGATCCCAAGAGCCTCCAAATCACACAAGAAACAATGGATGAATATAGTAGGTCATGTAGGGAGGTAGTAAGGGAATATAACTCTAATGAAGTTTTCTCTTGCTTATATGATGAAGTGAAGCTTCATAAGATGAAATGTGAATATAAGGAGAACCCTACTAACGCTCTCCTCCTAGAAGCATACTACCAAAATCATGTAACAAATACCTTAGCCATTGTTCTTAAAGAGAAGAGAGAAGAAGAGAGGTCCCGCTTGTCAACCAACCAAGAGGAAGATGACCTTGAGGATCTCGGAGATGAGCAAGAAGATGGGTCCTCATTGGGGCTGTAGGACGGACATGATGACTTTGAGAGTACATCTTTTGAGGAGAATGAAGTTATGGAAAGTAAGGTCGAGATTGACTTTACCTTTCTCAAGGATATCACTTCTGATGAATCTCCTTTTGAAAACCTTGAGGAAGGTGATCCTATAAGCTCCTTGGAAAGTGACATTGGAGATTATTTCCTCATTAAAAAGGAGAAGTAGAAAATTGTTGGGCCCCAATTTGATTGTGCTCCAATTTATGACACTGACAGGGAAGATGAGATTGAGGTTGGTTTTTCCTTTATCCCGAACATTACTTGCGAT
>APFE031419112.1:4374-28595 GCA_000404065.3 Pinus taeda
ACACAGCAAGCAAACTAAATGAACAACAGCAAGGAAAATAAATGGATAACAGAAAGAATAAAAAATGTTATGTAAAAAAGAGAAAAGAGCAATAATATGCCAAAATGACCAAATATAAAAAAAAAAGAGATATTGCTGTGCATAGTCATTGAAAAATAGAAGACACGCTGCTGTTGCATATCCATAGCAAAAACAAGAAAAATGCAACTGTGTATATGTATAAAATGGACATATTGCTGTAATTATCGTCTGCAAAAGAATATTGTTGTGTCTCCCCAAAACCAAGCCCTGTTTTCCTCTCTACCCCTTCCCTAAAATCCTGTTCAATTAAGATATGTTTTCCCTTATGACAAGATGTAAAAGAAGTCTTATTCCCCTATGATTAAATCCTAATAAAGTATTTCGTTGCAAATGATTTCCTAATGATGGAAGATGAGATGATATGTTTAACATTTTGTGAATTATCCCTTAAAAATCCATCTTTTTATATATTTTCCCATTCCTTATTAAAAATCCCTCCCCTAACATTTCCCTTATGATTTTTTCCCCTTGAAAATAGCATACTTCTCAGCATTTTTGCAGGCAGAGGCAGCAGTCCAATTTGTCCTTCAGTTTGCCCATCTTGCTCCAAAACCATGTCAGATACCGAGACTTATGAGCAAGGTGATGACCATTCATCATCTACAGAGGTTGAGGTACAACAGAGGCCTCGTAAGGGTGGAAAAGGTGGTCATCATAGGAGAGAGGAACCCACCTCTTTGGCAGAATTGCAGGCCTGTCCTTTGGCAATGAATGGTTTCCATTATATGTCATGTTTTCAGTTCTATGAGAGGCTTGCTCAGATTCAGCATCACAGGGAGTTGGCCTATTTATTTGTTTTGCACCTTCATGATGGGCAGGTCACTCTTGCAGGGGTGAATTTTGTATTATCTTCGGAGGTGATTTCAGAGGCTACCGGGATACCAAATGTGGGTGAGGTGTGGCCTAGCGCAAAATGCTGGATTTTTTTTATTTTGAACCATATGTCAGGCCAGCATTCGTGAGTCACTTGTCAGGGGTCTTTCCTTTCAGATTCCTCCGGGCGAAGTATGCTCCAAGCATGCGGCTTATCATGCATTACTTTACATGCAAGGGAAGATTTTCACAGGTCTTCTCTTGTCACATTCGCCTGTTGATGCACTTTACCCGAGTGAGGATGATGAACATCCTGGTTTTCTTCTTCCAGGACATTCAGAGGATGGCGTCCGTATTTCAGAGGCAGTCCCCAGCTCAGCAGCATAGGAGTTTGTGCCATCATGGTCTCATCCAGCTCATTGTTTCTCATCAGTTGAGTCAGTAGGGCATTCCATGGGCAGATTTCACTTCTCATGAGTTCTTTACAGCCCCACCACAGCCACAGCTAGAGCTAGAGGCCATTCATGAGGAGGGAGGTCCATCACACCAGCCCGAGATTATTGTGCTGAGACATGTTGTTTTCCCACTGCAGTGTACATATCACAGAGGTCATAGGACCTTGTTTGCAGCAGCTCGACGAGTATTTTCTCCACAGCAGGTGGAAGGGGTCTCGTCATCATCATCAGATCAGTGAGTGTTATCTCCATACCAGGTGGAAGGGACCTCATTACCGACAGCAGCACAGGTAGCAGAGAAGGGCAAGCAGCCCATGATTGAGGCGAGATTGTCAGGTGATCCGGTTATTGATCTTGACGCCGATTCTCCTAGCACAGAGCTCAAGGATATCATCCGAGAGCAAAGCACTGAGATTCATTCACTGCAAACAAAATTATTGATGGAAAATTGGATAATCAAATATTTAGAGCAGCGAAACAAATAGCTGGAGGATGAGAAAGAGTTGGATGAGCTATGGAGGATTCGAAGTGATCGAGTCATCAACCGTAGGAGGCCCGGTGACTTGCTACCCAAGGAGAGGGAATCCATGCTTATCCGGGTAAATACACACTTAGAGGGGCTGTTGCCTAAGGACAATCAAAACAACAAGTTGCTAAGGAACATGAAAAACCATTATTGGGCAAGGATGCATGTTTGCAAGGCAAAGATGAAAATGTTCCAAAGAAGGTTGTCTGAGGTCCGCAAGAGGAAGAAGAAGACCAACCCGCTCCGTATCTTGGCCGAGGCTTCTCTCACTCACCATGATACTCATTATCTTCCTCCTAGCAACAAACCCAAGAAATTTTGAGAATTTTGAGGCATTTTTAGCATTTTGGGAATTTTACAGGTTTTGGCCATTCGAGTGGTCTCACCCCGCATGCGACCAGTCATGAGGACAGCTCAGAACGGGAAAAACTCTACATTTTTGGAATTTTCATGCAAAGATACACTTTCCTATGGAAGGGTTTCATATTTTATGAATATTTGGGCTCCCAAAAGCTCAAAATACATGCAAATTTTGACTTTCTGCCCCTTTTTTGAGTTGCAGAAAGCTGCCTTGGGAGAAATGACTTTTGAGCGGTCAAATAAACTCCAAATTCAGAAATTCCAGTGGGGTTGGAAATTAGACTCACAGAAATTTCCAATGAGCTATCTTGCAGCTGATTTAGACACCGGGAAGGCCCTCAAACAGAGCTGTCAATGCGTGCGACCAGTCAAAGTGAGGGGCGCGACCACTCAGGGAAATTTCACTGTTTTGACCAGTTCGGCCTGCAAAACACTGTTTTTACTTTGGTTGACTTTTGAGGCATGTAAATGATAGATTTTTGTGTAATTTTCATGGTACTTAGATACTTTTACTCTCCTTGAACACTTCTAGAAGTTTCCTTGATGTAAATGGTAAATATTTAATGCATGGATAGGTTTCCTAAGTTTTAGAGGCAAGTTGTTTTGACTGCCTATTATCTAGTGATTAGTTTAGAATTAGTTGAAACAGCTCCTAGGAAGCTGAGCTCGACCCCTAGAGGTGGGGAAAGGAGTTAGATCTTCTATATTATGCCTTCTCTTACTCATTTTCATGGTTGGACTCTTGAGGGAGAAGCTCTATTGTATATTTTACTTGTATCTCTGCAATTTGAGGAAAAGGAAGGCCAGGGTTTTGCAGACATCATTGTGGATTCTTGTGGATTATTGTGCTGATGGTGTGTTTCCTACTTGTCATTGTAAGTGTGTTTATGTGTTCCATCTCTCATTCTACTGCTGCTAATTAAACAAAAGAAGTGATAAAGTTTGAATTCATGCATGCCATGCTCAGCTTTCAATTTTGTTTAATATTTATGTTTTCCACTGTCTAGAGAGGATTCAAATTCATTGTTTGCCCTCTTTAGCCTCTCTTCTTCTTTCCTTGACCATCTATCTCAGCTAAAGGCATCAGCATAAACTCCTACCTTGCCCCAAAGACCCACCTGCAAAAACTGAGCTCAATCCCCGCACCCTGAATTGCACTCCCTCCAATTACCACCAAAAACCCCAAAAACTTTAAATCAACCCTCCTTATCAGTTTACTAGCCTAAAATCAGTGTTTCTAATTGGTCAACTCTTGCCATTGAAAAATCCACTGAGTTTGACCGAAGAGAGCCTTCTCATACCTCGTAGGGCTAGCTACGAGGTGAAATGGTTTGATGTAGCTTTGAGGTTTGTCTATCTTAGCCTAGGTGAAATCTCAAGTGCTAACAAGATCAACTCATTCAGTGTGACAGGATCGGCCCAAGAGTCATGTTTCACTCCATTCCATGACAAATACCAAGTCAAGCTATGAAGTTTACTCAAGGAAATAAGCCACATTTCTTGTGTAAAAATCTTCATTCTGAATTTCACTCATTTTCCATCTCTAAGTTTTACTTTTGAAAACTTGGAATTTTTCCCTACATTTTCACCCCACAAAGTCATATTAACAACTAATTTATTATTTAGCTCCCTAAGCATTGTTCCCCTTCCCTAATTCTACAAAAACGATATGAAATCCCAAAAAATCTATAAATACCCTCCCCCTAGCAATATAGCTATACGGTCATGTCTTGGGGAATATTAATCCATCAGGGACTAATATTAACCCTCCTTGACCACCCTAGACTATGGGTTTTAATCAAAACTTTGGATAAAATTTAATTTCCATAGTCTCTGCCCTCATAACCCCTTTTTACCCCTCCCGCGCTAATACATTTGTTTTTAATGTTTTTAAATAAACATATAAGCGGGCGCATATAATAAAACCTGCTAACCCTAAGTCTAAACCCACCCCGCTTACATTTTCATTTTAATTCATTATTTAATTGGGCGGGACCATGGCTTAACCTGTCGTCACCTCATACTCCCCGCCAACCATCCGATTGTCGACCCCACAGATCTAAAGGTGGGCAGTCGAATTCACCAGGGAAGCGGCGGAGGTTTAGCGTCCGGGGGATTGGCGTTTTACTGCTGTACCCCCGACACGCATTGCTCTCCCGAGTTGTTCGAAGCCCCCACCCCCCTCTTACCGCCTATGACCGAAGGGTGGTGTGGGGAATACCGTAAACCGCCTCCCCGCCGTTGTTCCACGTCATATCCACATCACCCATGACGTCAGCACCTACGACCGCCGCTGTTGCTCCACGTCGCCTCCACGTCATCCATCCGCGTCCATGCCCCGCCACCGTGTCACCGCCACATTGTCACCCACGTCATCCGCCATGTCACCCTTCCGTACCCGGGACCCACCGATGATGTCATGCTGATGTCATCGTCGAAAAGCACAAAAAGTCCCAATTTCGCATAAAACCACGCGAAAGAGCTGTTGTGTGTCATTTTCACCACTCATTTCGGAGCGTTGTGCATGCTATTACAACGATTTGCCGCAAAACTTACAATTCCAACCGTTCGAGCTACCACCACCTGCTGAATTCAAGTTGATTGTTTGCCATTGTGCCAATTCAACGCCCTCAGAGCTGCAAAAACCAAGTACTTGCCCGCAGTCGACCTATTTCACCCTTGTTTTTGTCATTTTTCTCCTAGTTACCTACAAAAAAACTCTACATGCTCCTCACAATTCAATTATCTACTTAAAAACTGCCTAATTCCCTGGTTGATCTCCTGCTTTAACAAAACTCGTCAAAACCCGTGCCCTCTTGCAAAATTTACCGTTAAAAGAGCGAATGTAACATCTGAGCCTACCAACAGAAGTCCATACAACTGTACATTAATCCCTTTACTAAAATTCCCTCTGCAAAACTCCAGCTACTTAGCTCAAAACATTCTGGTTTTTTCCACAGAGTGCCCCACAATTCATCAACCCTGTAAAAAGTCTTTTTTAACTTTGAAAACTGCTCACTCCCAAGTACAAATTCAGTGTGCAGTCTTCAGCATTCTCATTAATCCTAAGCTCAAGTATTAATCCAGAAAATGTTTCAACATGGCCACTCCATCAGCTCTAGATGTTGCTCCTATCAATGCACCTAGCAAGGAGCTTGAAGCAATGCCTTTAGTGGACAGTGATTTCCTCATTCAGGATTTTGTGGGAGAGAGGAACCACTTGCAGACCTTCTACCAGTTGAGGAATAGCCACTTAAACAATAGTGACATGTATGGCATCTGGGAGTCAAATCTGCCCATCTATTTCTTGCCTTCTGTGAATATCTTTCCTGAAATCATTCACCTTTGTGCTGAGAATTATGACCAAAGCCTCAAAGCTGTTAAGTCTCCATCTGGGAGCATTCTCTTTTACATTACTCCTGATTCCATCAATCAGATGCTCAACTTCAAGCAGACCCAAATGCTCTTCCCTTTTTCCATAAAGCACTTGGTTGGTGAAGGCTCCAAGCTCTCTAGCACTGAGATTGCTACAATTGCCAAAACTTTCATGAGAGCGCCAACCTACTGGGCCACCTCCTTTCCTATATGCAAATTTCAATGAAGTAGGCAAGCTACTTGTGGACATGATGTCCTCTTTGCTGGGTTTCTCCACAAATGAACATATTGATGAAATTGTGTTGGTCTTGTTATCTGTATATAGCCTTCGGAAGCCCCCTGCTATGAAATATAATTATGCCAAGTTTATTGCCAACAAAATACATGACCAACTGCTAAAGCTGAATAGGGAGGCAATATTTAAATATTCATCATACATCTATCACCTGTTCATGTACTATCAGACAGATTGCTTCCAATGCCCTATCAAGAAGCTGGATTCACAGGGTGAGAGGAGGTCTGTCATTTCTGGTCTTCAGTTTTCCATCAAGTCCAGAACTCTCCTTATTCCTATTGTGAATTCATTGACCAGTTTGTCTATCCAGTCACATGCCTCTTAAAAAGAACTCCTCCTGCCAGATTCTCAAATGACATGCAGAAAATATTATAGCTGTCCAAGAATTACAAAATAGGTGATTGGTATCTATACCAGAATCACACAGTCATCAGGATCTATGGTTGTGAGCTCTGTCCTTACAGGCTCCCAAGATATGTGCCCATGAGATTGTTTGCCTTGGAATACTATAGGAAACTCATCAATTCTGATCTTACACACTTTCATAATGCCAAGAAGAAAGCCAACCTAAAATTCAGAGACTGTCTAGGCCCCTTCATCATGAACAAGAAAGATGGTTGGCAAGAGGCTGATCAAATACTGGGGCAACAACTTAAACTTAAAAGGAGTTTCTAGTGGGTACCTTATGACCCTAATGGCTTTATCAGTGCTAGAAGAGTCAAATATAGGTTGTTCACCTATAAGCATTGTCCATATCCACAAATTGAACATTTTACCAACCAAGATGAATGGGTGCCTGGGACATTAGTTGAGGAATTTACTCAAGAAGAGACAATGGAGAAAACTGTGAAATATTTAGAAAAAACTCTTGACTTGGATTCTTTTCAGCAGGTGACATTCAAGCTACCAATCAAAGTCGGAGAAGGCACATCCACTGCTACAGCCCCACAGACATTCCAACAGGCATCTACAACAACAACAGCCACAGCAAAAGGAAAAGAAGTAATGGATGTACAACAGGAAACAGAGGCAGAACAACCCAGCACTTCCAAAGATCAAAGTCAAGGGCAAGCCCCTATACAGCAATCTGAAGCATCACAGCTTCCAGTCTTACAAACTCCTCTCAATGAGGAAAGATGCAAAAAATGACATAGAGAGGAGACCACACCTCCAAGTGGGTCAACACAGCAACCAGAGGCCAAAAGGCAAAGGATTGACCCTCAGGCTGAAGAAGAAATCATTGAAGAAAGGAGGTAGAGCCAAAGCAAAGAAGGAGAATCTAGCCAGCACACTGCTACTAGATCATTTCAGCAGGAATAGGGTATGCAGCAAAGTACAGAAGTCTCCTCTTCCAAGCAGCAGGGCAAGCAACCAGGTGGAATCAAAGGAACCTTTATGGAAATTAAGGCACAAAATGAACTCTTGAGAGTTCAACTTTATGATCAATTCTTAAAGGAAACACCCTCCAAGCAATAAAGACTGATGGGAGCATATGATATCAAGGAGGATAAAATGATTTTGACTCATTTTAAGCCTAAGGTTCCAAATCCCAAGTCATTTTCAGACTACACAAAGACAAATCTAGAGGTCCTCTCCAAGGACATACACCCCATGGATCAAATAGAACTGCACAATGAAACAGGGGAAATGGTGTATGCCACACTTGCAGACAGGGCCATGCTAGCCCATCAGTTAAAAGAGTCACTGAAAAATACAAATACACAGCTAGATTTGGAAAGGATGTCCTCCACTGCTAAGGACAACAGAATAAAAACTTTGGAAGACATAATCATTGATCTAGGACATGATCCTAAAGATCCAAAGGGTGTCAAGGCCCTTATGAAGAAAAATGAGGATGACATTGCTGCACTTAGAAAACAGGCAAAGCTGCCTGCAACCATTCACCCTCAAACAGCAGAACTTGCACAAGAAAAGCAAGTTGATGAGACCATGGATCTGCTTCCTAAGATGAATCATAGAATACTACAGATGGAAGCAGAATTGGAAAATTCATTGCAAGACAAGCAAGGGGAGTTAGCCTCCCAACCCCCTCAAACTTCTACAACTCTTAGCCCTGCTCCTCCTACACAAGCAGCAACAGCCCCTCCTACTATTCTAGCACCTACAACAGCCACATCAGCTACAGAAGCAACAGCAGCACCAGAATCAAGTATGAGCATGGAGGACTTAATGAAAGCTGTCAAGGAACTTGAAGTTCAAGTGACAGAAATTAATGAAGCCAAAGAAAGACTGGCCAAGCTAGAGGCCAGCTATGATAAGTCCAAAATGATAGTGGCCAAGAAGCAAAGGGAAATAAAAGCCTTAGAGACCAGAGTGAAGGCCTTAGAAAAAGAACTGCTTCTGGGCAAAACTCTGGCTAAGATCAAAAAGATTATATGGGCCAAAATTGGCCAATCAATTAATGACCAATGGAGGTCAATACAGGCAATACATGAGAAAATTGAATTAATAGGCATAGCTCATATTGAAATACAGAAGGCCAGGACAACACTGGGAATTATGCCTGAGGAGGCTAATAAGATGATACATTTCTTGAATACTCACACTAAGGAAGAATTGGCAGCACTAGATATACGCAGTCGAACAGACACCATCCTAACAGCTAAGAAAGTGCTGACCTTAAGAAATTTCACACAGACCCTGGAAAGGAAATGTCAGGATATGCAAGCAGAAATAGATGATTTCAGGGAAAAAATAACAGCATTGCAAGATAGAGGATTTCCCAGCCTAGTGACTAGTACTGGACAACTGCTGTCATATGACAAATACATCACAAGGATCAACAATTATGTTGAAAATCAGATTACAGCATCCACCAGCTCCACAGAAGAAGCACGACCTCCCTCTGGTCAATCTCTGTATGATAAATTGGAGAATTTATTTTATATTGAGCATGAGATTAATCATCTATTTGAATTGCCTCCAAATTTCTATAGATATACTGAAGCAGATGAAACGCTTATAAAAATAAGGAGACATCAACTACCTCTAGCTGATTGGTGGCAAGCAATGCCGGAAATATTGCCCAGATGATTCAGGTATATTCCTCCTTTTTGTCATTTTCAAATCCCAGTCACAATACAGGTCAGCAAAGAAGCAAGCACACAGGTATTATTGGAAGCATCGGTGCAGTGACTCATCAAAGCATTCAGACAACGTGCTCAGCAAATGCAGATTTGGAAACACAGCTACAACCAACTTTGTTGATCCAAAAAGTCAAAATTTGTCTGATAGAAAGACAACTACCATATTAATATTAACTGCTATAGTTATTTCTTTCATTTATTTCTGTAAGAGAGTTGGTGATGTAATTTATTACACAATAACTCATTGTCTAGATATTTTATCTCCTATTTTGTATATATATCCCCTCATAGAACGAATTGAGGGTCAGTTGGAGTGAAACTCTCTCGGAAGAGCTGCATTGTATACCTCAAACTTTTTGCTAATACAAATTGCTGGTGGAGTTCCTGGTTCCTATACTGTCTGAAGGTGGAAATGAAGGACTGTGTTATGTTGCAGAATTCCTATGTCGTTTAATGGAACAATAAGTTATTCTAAACCATGTTTTTGTCTTTCTGTGTATGCAAAAAATTCACATATGTTTCATGATCATAGTAACAGGGAAAAAGAATAGCTTAGGATTTGTTTAAATACACCCTATGCTCAATCTTTGTTTCTAATATGTTTTCTTCAGGATTAGCCATGGATATGAATTCTTAATTGCTCATATTTAAACTAATTCTCTCACTGTGAATATTGTTTAGGAATTCTTAACTACTCTTAAACAATACTCTCATTTTCTCCCCTGTTAGCATAGTGAAAGATTCTCAATTGCCTTTCACTCACTAATTCCATAACTCCATCACCTAATCTTAAAACATTGTTCCACAGATGCCTATCTGGCTTTGCAGCAATACTCTTCCTTCAAAAACTTATTTCAGCAGTACCCAGTCATGAACTCCATTGCCCAATGGCCCAAACTGTCCTGTAATTTATAATCCCAGCCCTGTTTGAATTCACCAACCAACCAAATCTAAAACAAAATCAGTGCACCTTAACTAGCCTAAAATCACCCACAAACAAAGCTAAAATATAAAGAGAGAGCCTTCTCTGGTTGCAGGTAGGCTAGGACCTGTAACTAAAAGACTGGTTAGTGGTTACCTCGGCCATATTCCCTTTAGGAAGCAGGGAACAACCTGAGTGATAACATCATTGGCGACTCTGCTGGGGACTTTAGTTTCAAAATTGCCACTTGGAAGGAAACAAGTTTCCTGTTTTTTAGATAAATATCCTGGGAAGTACCTCTAAAAAGATGTGACTCTAAGCTTCTCATAAAACATTAAGAAAACAAACTCAGAAGCTGGCTCCAAAGAAGAAAACTTGTTACACTAGGTCAAACCCTGACCCTAATCAGCTAGCAGTTTTTGAAAACCCAAATTTAATTCCTAAGATCTTAAAGAAGCTAGAACAACAAGAAGAGTTCTCTTATTCAAGTGATGAAGCATTTCAGCAGAGCTATATTCCTACCCCTGCTAAAGTATCAGTTCATCCTCATATTACCCCTACTTCCTCTAGCTCTTCATCCACTTCCCAAAGTAGCTTCCCCACTCCTCCATACACTACACATCTTACTCTTGTTATCCCTGTTCTTCCAACTGTTCCACTCCTGCTTGCTGTCCCATTTGTCTCTACAAATATGGCTAACAGGTATGCCCCTTTACACCTTCCTGCAAATCTAGGGGCTATGCCCCAAGATTATCAAAGCAAGATTACTTACTTTGATGGTACTGGTTCTTATACAGCCCAACAACACACCAAGAAAATGCAGGACTATTTTGAGAACTATGAAATAGATGACGAAGATGTAAGGATGAAAATTTTTGTACAAAGTTTAACTGGGGATGTAAGGACCTGGTTTAGGTCATTAGCTATGCATTCTATACTCAATCCTGATGCTTTATACCTAAGCTTCTTAAATAGATGGGAAAAGAAGAAAGACCCTTTACACATCCTAACTGAGTATGACAATTTAAAAAGGGGTCCACAAGAAACAGTTCAAGATTACTGTATTAGGTTCAAAATGTATACAACGCCATCCCTCAGAATCTAAGACCTCCACCTGATCTGGCCTTGATCAAATTACCTGATGGTTTTGATTTAGATATGGCATATCAGTTAAGAGAAAGAGCACCTCCAAGTCTGGCAGACATTCAGAATATAGCTGTCAGTGTGGAGGCAAACCTGATTGCTAAGAGAACCAGAGCTAAAAATGAGAGAAGAACAACATTTAAAGAGGAACCCTCAACTTTTGAGAAAAAGCTAGATGCAATCATGAAAGGTATGGAGAGGTTGGGAGATAGAGTTGAAACCATTGAGAGAAGGTCCTCTTGGGAAGGGCAAACAAGCAACACTACTAGGAATCCCAATTTTAGGAAAAACCAAAACCCAAATGCTAGGAGGACTAGTCCTGATCAGAATATCAGACGTCCATTTCAAGAAAACTATGCGGAGGCCTCAATCTCTAATGAACAAGTAGAAGATCCCCACATTAATCTAATGGGTTTGGACAGTGAACAACAAGTATTCTTAACACAAGATGATCAACAAGCCCAAGAATACAAACAATTTCAAACAAAATCTGGTGAGTCATTTGATTTCAGAGAAGGGTATGATACAGTAGTCTATGAGGTACACAAACAATATAAGTTAAGAAGTAGAACCATAGATGTGCCTGAAACTACCAAACCAACACACACTAAACTGCCCAAGAAACCCAGTGATAAAGCTGTCTCAATGGAGTCCTCAGATAAAAAACTCCAAAGAGAAGTCATAGTGGAAGATGTATCTAATATATAGCCTTCAGTAAATCCCTCATCTTCTCCATCTCTTCCAACAGAACTCTTGATCAAACCTCTAGAAAACAATCACAATTCAGACATACCTCAAAACAGTGGACCTGGCCATGACAAGGTCACCCAAAACCCAGCAGAAAAAGAAAAATTTGCTGCTCAGAATATAAAAGTTCAGATGGAGAAGCTTTTCAATTTAGAAATAGAAATTGGCAAACTGAAAATAGCCATTCCTCTTTCTGAACTGGCCAAACATGAGGTCTTTAGACAACAAATCAATAGATCATTGCAAGTACCAGAGAATAGGGATGCAGTTAATATTCTAGATGATCATCCAGAACTGATTTTTGGCTCAGAAGTCAATGGCAAATCAGTGGATGGAGGTATCCCTCCATTTTATGTGAGCCTAAACATTCATGAAAAAGTGCTTCATAATGCCATGTTTGACTCAGGTGCCTCCCATAATCTAATGCCCAAGTCAGTAATGGAAAAACTTGATCTAGACATCACAAGGCCTTATAAAGACTTGTTTTCATTTGATTCTAGCCAGGTAAGATGTCTAGGCCTAATCAAGGACCTTTGTGTATCCTTAGTCCAATACCCAACTAAAACAATTTTGATGGATGTGGTAGTAGCTGACATTCCACCCAAATATGGTATGCTTTTATCTAGATCGTGGGGTGCCAAACTCCAGGGATCTCTGCAACTAGACATGTCATATGCCACAATTTCAGTCTTTGGCCAGCCAAAGAGATTATACTGAGAAACATTGATGAAATATGTGGTCAGCAGTCAAGAGAAGCCCCAAAACTTCCCAATCTACTCCATTCATTCAGACATGGACTCATTTATATTGTACAATGCTGATATGTGTCCCAAAACTGAGGTCAAGCTCCTAGAAACAATAGAAACCAGGCATATAAATGAACATTCCAATGCCCAAGATCAAAATATCATTGATGAGTTCAACACAACAAAGCCTACTAATATATCACATGAATCACAAAAGCCAGACTTGCCCACTAAACAAAGTTGTAAATCCATTGAAACAAACATTGATCAAGAGATCTTGTGGTATTTAGAATTTGATGGGTCAATAAACAAATTAGGAGCAGGGGCAGGGGTTTGGATACACAATACTCAAAATGACCATGCTCTAGGTCATGCATATAGGCTTAACTTCAGATGTACAAACAACATGGCCGAATATGAGACCCTTTTGCTAGGTCTCAAACTGATTAGGAGTCTTGGAGTGACCAAAGTCTCCATTTTGGGCCATTCAGATCTAATTATACAGCAGATAAAGGGAAGTTTTGTCACAAATGATCTCAGGCTAAGGTCTTATAGGATAGCAGTAACAGACTTACTCAGTAGCTTCTTGGAATATCAGCTCATCAAAATACCTAGAAGCCACAATTTACATGCTCATAGTTTGGCAACTTTTGCAAGCACCTGTAAACTTCCTTTTGGGCCTAACCACCAGTTCACTACTGAGATTAAACATATGCCTTTTGTCCCAGACAATGTAGATAATTGGCAAGTATTTGAGAATGATACACAGATAAATAATTTTTTGACTATGGAAGAAGAATTCTCAAGCTTAAACATAAACACAAGCATTAGGGATGATCAACAACAAACTAATGAAATTAAGACAAATATATCAGCTGAAACAGCAAATGTGATGTTACATCCTACAACCTTTGACTCTGCCAATTTACAGAAGCTAAAACAAGCAGATTTTAATGAAATCATTGAAGAAGAATCTGAAGTAATTCAACTAAAGGATAATTTCCTGCCCACGGGTCTTACTCCTTTAGAAGACATTTTTTATTCAAATGACATCCCTAAGAAACCAAAGATGCAACCCATAAATGCAAAAATTGAGTGTAATATTGGGACCACTGAAAATCCCAAAATGATAAAGCTTTGTAGAACCTTACCTCCTGATAAGAAATCAGAATATATTGAACTGTTCAAAGAGTTTCAAGATGTGTTTTCCTGGAGTTATGAGGACCTCAAATCCTATGATACTTCAGTCATCCAACACACAATACCCTTGAAAGAAAACCAGAAACCCTTTAAACAAAAGTTGAGGAGAGTGAATCCAGTCCTTCTTCCCCTAATTCAAATGGAAGTAAAACGAATGTACGAAGCTAGAATTATTGCACCTATAAGATTTTCTGAATGGATTTCAAACCTTGTACCCATAAGAAAGAAAAATGGGGAGATAAGACTTTGTGTTGACCTGAGAAATTTGAACAAAGTCTCTTTGAAAGACCACTACCCCTTGCCAAAAAAGGATCACATCTTACAGAGGGTAGTGGGAGCTTCAAGGATCTCACTATTGGATGGTTTCTCAGGATTCAATCAGATTCTAGTTCACCCAGATGATCAAGATAAAATAGCTTTTACTACACCTTGGGGAACCTTTAAATATGTCAAAATGCCTTTTGGACTCAAGAATGCTGGAGCCACATTTCAGAGGGCAATGGACATAGCCTTTTCTAAAGAAATCCATGATTTCTTAGTCATATACCTTGATGATCTCACAGCTTTCTCAAAATCAGACCAAGAACATTTAGAACATCTCAGACAAGTGTCCTTAATTTGCAAAAAGTATGGCATATCTTTGAACCCAAAGAAATCACTATTTGGCCTAGAAGAACGCAAACTCCTAGGTCATATAATTTCAAAAGATGGCATAAGAATTGACCCTAATAGGATTCAAGCTATCCTTCAGGTCCCTCATCCAAGAAACATCAAAGAATTACAAGATTTTCTAGGAAAGATCAATTTCCTAAGAAAATTTATTCCTAACTTGGATGAACTAATAATACTGTTGAATAACATGCTCAAGAAAGATGCTAAAGTCAAATGGACAATAGAAGCTAAATAGGCTTTTGAGGAGATCAAGATAGCTTTAACAAAAACACCTGTTCTTACAAGTCCTAGATTTGATAGAGACTTTATGATTTTTTCCTTTGCATCTGAACATACAATTGTTGCTGTCTTATTACAAAAGGATGACTCAGGATGTGAAAAACCTATTGCCTTTTTCAGCAGAGCCCTTAGAGATGCCCCACTCAAATACCAAATCATGGAAAAGCAAGCATATGCCCTTGTCAAGGCCATAAAAGATTTTAGAGTTTATATCTTGTACTCTCACATAATTGCATATGTTCCCAATGCAGTGGTCAAAGATATTTTAACTCAAGAGGGAATTGAAGGTAAGAGGGGAAAATGGATAGCCAACATTTTGGAATATGATATAGAGATTAAGCCAACAAAGCTTATAAAAGGACAAGGGTTGGCTAAGCTAATGACTGAAACCAATTTCCAAGCCCTTGACATCAATGAACTGGATAACGAACAGGAGATGGTGACTCCACAGATCAATCAAGCCTTCTTACAATCACCTTGGTATGCTGACATATGTTTTGTATTGTTAAACCTGCAAGCTCCTCCAGGGTTATCTAGAACCAAAAAGAGATTTCTGAAAATGAAAGCTTCAAAGTTTTGTATCATAGATAATGTATTATTTTGGAGGAATCATGAAGGTATTTTGCTTAATTGCCTAACTTCAGATGAAACTGATAAAGTCCTTAGAGAATTTCATGCAGGAGATTGTGGAGGGCACTTATATTGGAAATCAACAGCTGATAAAATCTTGAGGGCTGGATTTTATTGGCCCTCCTTGTTTACTGATGCAAAAAAGTTTGTGATGTCATGTCATAAATGTCAGATCTTTGAAGGAAACAAAAGTTGCTGCCCTTACCCCTCAAACCTATTTCAACTGAAAAACCATTTCAACAATGGGGCTTGGACTTCATTGGGGAAATTCACCCTTCATCCTTTGGCCAGCATAGATGGATTTTGACAGCTATAGATTACTTCACCAAATGGATAGAGGCCATACCTTGTAGACAAGCAAATGACTCAATCATCATGCAATTCCTAGAAACTAATATGTTGTCTAGATTTGGTTGCCCAGAGAAGATCATAACAGAAAATGCAGCTCCCTTTAAATCCAAAAGAATTATCAGTTTTTGTCACAAATATCATATTACCCTAGGTCATTCCACAGCCTATTACCCTCAAGGCAATGGCCTAGCTGAGTCCTCCAATAAAAGCCTCATCAATATCATCAAAACGATCTTGGAGGAGAACAAAAAGAATTGGCATAAGAAGCTAGTCAATGCACTATGGGCAGACAGATTGACCACTAAAAGATCCATCGGTACAAGTCCATATGAATTGGTATATGGTCTGGAAGTTGTCTTTCCTTCATCTCTTGGGGTCCCTGTGATCAAATTACTGCAGGAAATACAAACAGAACCTAATGACATCCAGAGGAGGATCAATTAAACAATTCACTTGCAGCAAACAAGGGAAGAAGTGTATCATAGAACCCAAGTTATACAAGAGAAACTGAAAAAGATGTTTGACAAAAGGACAAAGGCTGAAGACTTTTTCATAGGAAACAAAGTACTGAAATGGGATTCTAGGAGGGAAGACAAAGGGAAGCATGGCAAATTTGACTTTCTTTTGAAAGGACCATTTGTAATTCAAGCTGTGCAGGGGAATAACACCTTTTTTCTAAAGAGTCTGGATGGTTCAAATAATGAGGAAGGCCCAGTGAATGGGAGAATGCTCAAGCACTATTATGATCCATGAGCATAGCATAAATTACATATTGTACATAAATATGTGTATGTTCAGCATTTTTCATTTACAGCAGATAGATAGAGAACCAAGTACAACAAATTTTGAAAAAAGATCAGCAAAATATATCAAGTGTGACATATATGGTGCATGGTCCGCAAGTAAATCTAAGGAAGGTCTACAGAATATAGAACCAATAATAAATAGTGATACAAGCCAGCAAGACACAAAGTGATAATTCTTACACAAATCAGGTCAAAGGACACTACATACAAGCTCATAAGATTCAGATCAAAGGTGTCCATGATAAGGAGGATTCACTGCAGCAAGAATAGAAAAATAAGGCCATCTGACCTGCTGTTCTTGGCTTTCCACCAGGAAAATCCATCCCCAAGTGGAGCCACTGTTAGGTTCCTATACCAATAGGTTTCATTTTTCATGATTGACAGTGGAAGGGCTAAATATGTTCATCATTGCAGGCTGCAAAGGTTCCATATTTTGTATACAGACTAGGAAAATTAAAAAATGAAAAGAGTGTATGCCTTAAAAGAATAATCAAAAGGCAAGAAAATCAATTCGTCAGAAAGAATAATGAAAATGAACCCCAAATCAAAGACCAGGAAAGTGGCCAGCCAAAATGCCACTACTATCTTTTTGGAAACTTCACAGTCTGCAGATATTGCTGCTAATCATACTTGATGGATGGCCCAACAGTTTAATCTGGACCATGCCATGTTTAAATTGCCTGTTGCAGAATATAGAATGATTCCTGTCCAAACAGCTCAAGCTTGGCAGATGACTAGCTAGGTAGAGAAATGAAGGATCCCAACTGCTTAATATGGGAGCCCGCTAACGCTAAGTCTAAACCAAACCCGCTTACATTTTAATTTTAATTCATTATTTAATTGGGCGGGCCCATGGCTTAACCTACCGTCACCTCATACTCCCCACCAACCGTCCGATCGTCGGCCCCACAAATCTAAAGGTGGGTGGTCGATTTCACCAGGGAAGCGGCGGAGGTTTAGCGTCCGGGGGATTGGTGGTTTTACCGCTGTACGCCCAACACGTGTCGCTCTCCCAGGTTGTTCGGAGCCCCCCCCCCCCCCCTCTTACCGCTTATGACCCAAGGGTGGTGCGGGGAATACCGTAAACTGCCTCCCCACTGCTGCTCCACATCATATCCACATCACCCATGACATCAGCACCTACGACCGCCGTCGCTGCTCCACGTCACCTCCACATCATCCGTCCGCGTCCATGCCCCACCACTATGTCACCACCACGTTGTCACCCACGTCACACGTCACCCTGCCATGCCCGGGACCCACCGATGACGTCATGCTGACGTCATCACCGAAAATCGGCAATAGCGCCAAAAGTCCCAATTTCGCATAAAACCACGCGAAAGAGCCATTTTGTGTCATTTTCACCACTCATTTCGAAGCATTGTGCATGCTATTACGACGATTTGCCGCCAAACTCGCAATTTCAACTGTTCGAGCTGCCACCACCTACTGTATTCAAGTTGATTGTTTGCCATTGTACCAATTCAACGCCCTCAGAGCTGCAAAAACCAGGTATTTACCTACAGTCGACCTATTTCACCCTTGTTTTTGCCATTTTTCTCCTGGTTACCTGCAAAAAATCTTTGCATGCTCCTCACAATTCAATTATCTACTTAAAAATTGCCTAATTCCCTGGGTTAGCTCCTTCTCTAACAAAACTCGTCAAAACCTGAGCCCTCTTGCAAAATTCACCGTTAAAAGAGCGAGTGTAACACCTAAGCCTGCCAACAGAAGTCCATACAAGTGTACATTAATCCCTTTACTAAAATTCCCTCTGCAAAACTCCAGCTACTTAGCTCAAAACATTCTAGTTTTTTCCACAAAGTGCCCCACAGTTCATCAACCCTGTAAAAAGTCTTTTTTAACTTCGAAAATTACTCACTCCCAAGTACAAATTCATTGTGCAGTCTTCAGCCTTTTCACTAATCCTAAGCTCAAGTATTAATCCAGAAAAGGTTTCAACATGGCCACTCCATCAGTTCTAGATGTTGGTCCTATCAATGCACCCAGCAAGGAGCTTGAAGCAATGCCTTTAGTGGACAGTGATTTCCTCATTCAGGATTTTGTGGGAGAGAGGAACCACTTGCAGACCTTCTTCCAGCTGAGGAATAGCCACTTAAACAATAGTGACATGTATGGCATCTAGGAGTCAAATCTGCCCATCTATTTCTTGCCTTCCGTGAATATATTTCCTGAAATCATTCACCTCTGTGCTGAGAATTATGACCAAAGCCTCAGAGTTGTTAAGTCTCCATCTGGGAGCATTCTCTTTTACATTACTCCTGATTCCATCAATCAGATGCTCAACTTCAATCAGACCCAACTGCTCTTCCCTTTTTCCATAAAGCACCTGCTAGATGAAGGCTCCAACCTCTCTAGCACTGAGATTGCTACAATTGCCAAAACTTTCATGAGAGTAGACCGCCAACCTACTGGGCCACCTCCTTTCCTATATGCAAATTTCAATGAGGTAGGAAAGCTGCTTGTGGACATGATGTCCTCTGTGTTGGGTTTCTCCACAAATGAACATATTGATGAAACTGTGTTGGTCTTGTTATTTGCATATAGCCTTGGGAAGCCCCCTGCTATGAAATATAATTATGCCAAGTTTATTGCCAACAAAATACATGACCAACTGCTAAAGCTGAACAGGGAGGCAATATTTAAATATTCATCATACATCTATCACCTGTTCATGTACTATCAGACAGATTGCTTCCAATGCCCTATCAAGAAGATGGATTCACAGGGTGAGAGGAGGTCTGTCATCTTCTGGTCTTCAGTTTTCCATCAAGTCCAGAACTCTCCTTATTCCTACTATGAATTCATTGACTAGTTTGTCTATCTAGTCACATGCCTCTTAAAAGGAACTCCTCCTGCCAGATTGTCAAATGTGCAGAAAATATTACAGTTGTCCAAGAATTACAAAATAGGTGATTGGTATCTATACCAGAATCACACAGTCATCAGGATCTATGGTTGTGAGCTTTGTCCTTACAGGCTCCCAAGATATGTGCCCATGAGATTGTTTGCCTTGGAATACTATAGGCAACTCATCAATTCTGATCTTACACACTTTCATAGTGCCAAGAAGAAAGCCAACTTGAAATTCAGAGACCGTCTAGGCCCCTTCATCATGAACAAGAAAGATGGTTGGCAAGAGGCTGATCAAATACTGGGGCAACAACTTAGACTTAAAAGGAGTCTCTAGTGGGTCCCTTATGACCCCAATGGCTTTATCAGTGCTAGAAGAGTCAAATATAGGCTGTTAGCCTATAAGCATTGTCCATATCCACAAATTGAACATTTTGCCAACCAAGAGGAATGGGTGCCTAGGACATTAGTTGAGGAATTTACTCAAGAAGAGACAATGGAGCAAACTGTGAAATATTTAGAAAAAACTCTTGACTTGGATTCTTTTCAGCAGGTGACATTCAAGCTACCAATCCAAGTCGGAGAAGGCACATCCACTGCTACAGCCCCACAGACATTCCAATAGGCATCTACAACAACAACAACCACAGCAAAAGGAAAAGAAGTGATGGATGTACAACAAGAAACAGAGGCAGAACAACCCAACACTTCCAAAGATCAAAGTCAAGGGCAAGCCCCTCTACAACAATCTGGAGCATCACAACTTCCAGTCTTACAAACTCCTCTCAATGAGGAAAGAGGCAAAAAACGTGATAGAGAGGAGACCACACCTCCAAGTGGGTCAACACAGCAACAAGAGGCCAAAAGGCAAAGGATCGACCCTCAGGCTGAAGAAGAAAGGAGGCAGAGCCAAAGCAAAGAAGGAGAATCCAGCCAGCAAACTGCTACCAGCTCATTTCAGTAGGAATAGGGTATGCAGCAAAGTACAGAAGTGTCCTCTTCCAGGCAGCAGGGCAAGCAACCAGCTGGAATCAAAGGAACCTTTATGGAAATTAAGGCACAAAATGAACTCTTGATAGTTCAACTTTATGATCAATTCTTAAAGGCAACACCCTCCAAGCAACAAAGATTGATAGCAACGTATGATATCAAGGAGGATAAAATGATTTTGACTCATTTTAAGCCTAATGTTCCAAAGCCCAAGTCATCTGCAGACTACACAAAGACAAATCTAGAGGTCCTCTCCAAGGACATACACCCCATGGATCAAATAGAACTGCACAAGAAAATAGGGGAAATGGTGTATGCCACACTTGCAGACAGGGCCATGCCAGCCCATCAGTTAAAAGAGTCACTGAAAAATACAAATACACAGATAGATTTGGAAAGGATGTCCTCCACTTCTAAGGACAACAGAATAAAAACTTTGGAAGACATAATCATTGATCTAGGACATGATCCTAAAGATCCAAAGGGTATCAAGGCCCTTATGAAGAAAAAGGAGGATGACATTGCTGCACTTAGAAAGCAGGCAAAGCTGCCTGCAACCATTCACCCTCAAACAACAGAACTTGCACAGGAAAAGCAAGTTGATGAGACCATGGATCTGCTTCTTAAGATGAATCAGAGAATACTACAGATGGAAGCAGAATTGGAAAAGGCATTGCAAGACAAGCAAGGGGAGTCAGCCTCCCAACCTCGTCAAACTTCTACAACTCTTGGCCCTGCTCCTCCTACACAAGCAGTAGCAGCCCCTCCTGCTATTCCAGCACCTACAACAACCACATCAGCTACAAAAGCAACAGCAGCAATAATAGCAACACCAGAATCAAGTATGAGCATGGAGGACTTAATGAAAGCTGTCAAGGAACTTGAAGTTCAAGTGACAAAAATTAATGAAGCCAAAGAAAGACTGGCCAAGCTAGAGGCCAGCTATGATAAGTCCAAAATGACATTGGCTGAGAAGCAAAGGGAAATAAAAGCCTTAGGGACCAGAGTGAAGGCCTTAGAAAAAGAACTGCTTCTAGGCAAAACTCTGGCTGAGATCAAAAAGATTATATGGGCCAAAATTGGCCAATCAATTAATGACCAATGGAGGTCAATACAGGCAATACATGAGCAAATTGAATTAATAGGCATAGCTCATATTGAAATACAGAAGGCTAGAACAGCACTGGGAATTATCCCTGAGCAGGCTAATAAGATGATACATTTCCTGAATACTCACACTAAGGAAGAATTGGCAGCACTGGATATACGCAGTCGAACAGACACCATCCTAATAGCTAAGAAAGTGTTGAACTTAAGAAATTTCACACAGACCATGGAAAGGAAATGTCAGGATATGCAAGCAGAAATAGATGATTTCAGGGCAAAACTAACAGCATTGCAAGATAGAGGATTTCCCAGCCTAGTGACTGGTACTGGACAACTGCTGTCATATGAGCAATACATCACAAGGATCAACAATTACGTTGAAAATCAGATTACAGCATCCACCAGCTCCACAGAAGAAGCACGACCTCCCTCTGGTCAATCTCTGTATGATAAATTGGAGAATTTATTTTATATTGAGCATCAGATTAATCATCTGTTTGAAGTGCCTCCAAATTTCTATAGATATACTGAAGCAGATGAAACGCTTATAAAAATAAGGAGACATCAACTACCTCCAGCTGATTGGTGGCAAGAAATGCTGGAAATATTGCCCAGATGATTCGGGTATATTCCTCCTTTTTGTCATTTTCAGATCCCAGTCATAGTACAGGTCAGCAAAGAAGCAAGCACACAGGTATTACAGGAAGCATCGGTGCAGTGACTCATCAAAGCACTCAGACAACGTGCTCAGCAAATGCAGATTTGGAAACGTAGCTACAACCAACTTTGTTGATCCAAAAAGTCAAAATTTTTCTGACAGAAAGACAGCTGCCATATTAATATTAACTACTATAGTTATTTCTTTCATTTATTTTTGTAAGAGAGTTGGTGATGTAATTTATTACATAATAACTCATTGTCTAGATATTTTATCTCCTATTTTGTATATATATCCCCTCATAGAACGAATTGAGGGTCGGTTGGAGTGAAACTCTCTCAGAAGAGCTACATTGTATACCTCAGACTTTTTGCTAATATAAATTGCTGGTGGAGTTCCTGGTTCCTATACTGTCTGAAGGTGGAAATGAAGGACTGTGTTATGTTGCAGAATTCCTGTGTCGTTTAATGGAACAATAAGTTATTCTTAACCATGTTTTTGTCTTTTTGTGTATGCAAAAAATTCACATATGTTTCATGATCATAGTAATAGGGAAAAAGAATAGCTTAGGATTTGTTTAAATACACCCTATGCTCAATCTCTATTTCTAATATGTTTTCTTCAGGATTAGCCATGGATATGAATTCTTAATTTCTCATATTTAAACTAATTATCTCCCTGTGAATATTGTTTAGGAATTCTTAACTGCTCTTAAACAATACTCTCAATTTCTCCCCTGTTAGCATAGTGAAAGATTCTCAAGTGCCTTTCACTCACTAATTCCATAACTCCATCACCTAATCTTAAAAGATTGTTCCACAGATGCCTATCTGGCTTTGCAACAATACTCTTCCTTCAAAAACTTATTTCAGCAGTACCCAGTCATGAACTCCATTTCCCAATGGCTCAAACTGTCTTGTAATTTATAATCCCAGCCCTGTTTGAATTCACCAACCAACCAAATCTAAAACAAAATCAGTGCACCTTAACTAGCCTAAAATCACCCACCAACAAAGCTAAAATATAAAGAGAGAACCCTCTCTGGTTGCAGGTAGGCTAGGACCTGTAACTAAAAGACTGGTTAGTGGTTACCTTGGCCGTATTCCCTTTAGGAAGCAGGGAACAACCTGAGTGATAACAGGAGGGTATGTCCATAGGTTTTACAACTTCTTAAATATCAACCATAAAATCATCATTAACATCTGTGTGGAAGTATTTCACATCTTTTATGAGGATGATACTTACTATCATTACAACTAGACTTAACCTCAATATAGTTACCATTGTAGACTTTATGTCTAGGAAAGGGTAATCACCAGTGCTATAGAATGTGTTAATAATATAGGTAGATTTATTATAGTTGTATGCCTTGTGGTGAGTTAACATGCACAGCACATGATTAACAATTCACACAGGGAAACTCAATGATAGAATCTGAACAGGTGACAGGTCTAAGCTACCCAATAGAAGCCCTTGAATACAGACTCAGGTATATTTATTTAAATTAATCTTCCTTTGTTGTGTATGTAAGCATGCTAAATAAATGTGCAAACATCATTCCAAAATGGTAAATCCAACAACTTAATGAGTATTTAATATTGTAACTAACCTAAAAGTCCTCAAGTCAGTATCACTTATGGGTAATACTGCCCAAGAGGTCTGTAATTGTAATTTGTTTACCCACAAACAATGTCATGTGAGATGTATTGTGAGAACTCATATTGGAAGTATAGATTTCAACCTATGGTTCACAATTTCATATGATCATAAGGTGCAACAATACTAAATAGCACAAGTAGGTCACCAACTATCCATGAAATATATATATTATATATATATATTTATATATATATATATATATATATATATATATATTATATAATATATATATATATAAGTCTATGTTGACTACAGGCCAGTGACAATAGACCCAAAAACAATTATATAAAAAAATATTGCCTTAGTTGAATTGAGGCTTCTGTGATCCATAATAGTTGAAAGAATAACTTCGGCGAAAATCACATGTAGACAGACATTTGTCGACACGTTTCGAACCAACTAGTGTGGTTCATTGTCAAGACAAG
>APFE031419123.1:3077-14465 GCA_000404065.3 Pinus taeda
CGCAGGTCTAATGTATTTGGAGTGCGTACACGCAGGCAAGGTAGAGAGAACCTGCGTACCCAGAGATAAACATGTTTTCAAGTGACTTTCTCTCTCTGTGAAGTTTTGACATGAAGAGCAGAGGTATGGGGCTTGACAAAGAGGACAATGTGGCTATTGATGAGGCCACATAAACTGCAGATAGTCAAGGTGACAAAATTCAGTGTAACAACTCCGGAAATTCCTATAACACAGGAATAGCAATTTCCTGCAGCGACTGTGGTGCAATAGTAGGTAGGAAAAGTGGGATATGTGACCAATCCAATGTTGTGAACAGATTTGATGGTTTTATTATGGGGGTTAGACACTAGGTGGGCAGGAAGTTGCGTAGGACCAGGTTGATTTGGTGGGGCAGGAAATTGAAGTTGTTGTTGTTGAGGTTGAATCATTTGCTATTGTTTGGGCTGCAGTGGATAAAAGTTTTGAGAGGGAAAATTTTGTGCAGTAGGGTAAGAGAAGTTCCCTTGCCAAGGTTGTTGTGGAGGCCAAGTCTGCCAGGGCATTGGAATATTCCACATCTAATTCTAAGTATAAGGAATTTGATAGTGCGATTGAGACATACCTATAGCACGTGGCTTCCATGGTCTTTGGGGCATCATTGCATAAAGTGCATTGATAATCCCCTGATCTGCTAGATATGTTGCTTTAATTTCAGGAAGTGAAGGACATTGATCAGTGGAATTCTCAGCTTCACAGATTCGACATACCTCTATAATATTTGCAGGACATTCCCTCAAGGCATGCTTCTTCCTGCACTTCAAAAAGAACATGGTTTCTCCAGTTCCTCCTATTTCTTCTTAGCCTGCAAAACATCTAATTATGAAGATAAAGTGCTAAGAATAACAGTTTTAAAATTTTCAAATAGGTTACCCATTTCAACTTTGGTTACTCCAACTCCAGCAACTGACTTAACAAACCTGGAAGAAGTATCTCTTGTTCCCCCTCCATCTTTAGAATTTCCTCTTGAATATCACCGACATAGCTCACATACTTCATCATATCTCAACTTTGATATGTCACCTTCTCCCATTATGTTCAAAATTTCCAGAGATTCGGTGTGATTGCTCTGAGCAAAATTATTCTTTTAGCGTCTTTTCTTAGTTGATTCATCTTGGATCTCTGTAGATTGTACTGAAATCTTTCCACCAAATCCTCAAGACTCTCCCCCTCCTTCTGATTCATGCCAAAAATTTCTTCTCTGAGGTCCCTAGTCTTGCAATAATCTTGATATTTCTTCAAGAATACCTTTCATTTCATCCCAGGTTGTAATGGAGTTTGAACCTAACCCCATAAACCACTTGAGAGCTGCATCTTTTAGTGTTGTAGGAACAACTTCAGCTTCTAAGCATTGGAATAATAGTCATAGCTCCTGCATAGCACGTCGAACTCAAACAAAAAGGCATCAGGATCTTCACTGGAGACTCCACAAAAGTTAGGTAAGGCTGAGGGAGGAATATTCTACATTTGAGTTGCTCCGCCAACCTCCCTGATAGGGAATTCAAATGTGACCAGTTCCTCGTCCTTCTCATCATATCCTGCATCTGTATTTCCAGTTCCTTTTTCATGAGCCATTCAGGGCCAAAAAGAAGTAGGACTTTTGTAAACTACAGATTCTGCTAAATCAACGGTTTGAAATTCTGGTTCTTAAATAGGATTAACGAGGAATTCCTTTTCAGGCTGACCATTGAGTAGAGATTTTCTCTTCCTTATAAGGGGAGATTCGAAATGGGTAGCAACAGAAGATTTTCCTGCAGAAATTTCTATTGTGGAAGTAGGAATATGCTCTAGACTCTTCTTAGGACCACAAACCTCCTACCCAGACTCTTCTTCCCTTTTTGCCTTATATCTTGCAGACTTCTTTTTCCTTGCCAGTGTATTAGTAAGTGAAGTGGTGTTCACACCACCACAAAAGACATTTATAAATATTGGACTCTACCATCTATTATGGAAACAAATTCAAATAAAACTACTTACCAAACAACCAAGACATGAATTTGACGAATTTCTTACCTCTGCAGGTGTGTAGGCTTTGACCTTCGTCTTACCACTTCGACTCCCCCAGTGATGAAAATTTCAAATAATGTACATAATACTAAACACTTTTGGTATTATCCCTTAGCACCTCCCCGACAACAGCGCCAAAATGTTGGGTCAAATTATAGAATTATAATTTGTCAACATAAATCATTAACCCAGGGCAGGTAAGCTTGTGAGATGTTGCACAAAATATATGCAGGCTTAATACCTTAAGTGATTTTTTAATCTAATCGGTCAACCATACACAGAACTAATGCCTCTTTTCTATATCAACATTTAGCAGCAAAGGCTATGGAGTGGATGGAAGCATCCCTGTACAACTCTTAGTATTACTGAAGTTGGTTAGAAAAGATAAGAAATCAAACTTGCAACAATTAAAGAAATCACTCAACAATGTAAATCAAATCTTGATTAAATGAAATCAACACATTGACAAGAAACTCAACCATTTAATCATTTGCTGCCGATATATCATATAGAGTACATTAGTTGTGTAAACAAATTATTACTGCATAACAGAATTAAAATACACACATACTACACTAAGGGATTTGTGTGCAAATGGGGCCCTCCCTCACTCACAACCCCTTCAAAATTAGAAGAGCTTGCTTAGCAAGATAGAAAAAACATATAATATTATATTAGTCTGAAAATGTCACAGTCGGGTACAATCTGATATCTAGTATCAGGCGAAGCCAACCCAACAACCCCGTACAATATAAAATAGAATCGAATTTATACAAGTGCAAAAGCCCATATGTGGCTCAAAACAAGGAAAACTACTAATCTAAGCCATTGGCTATCAGTACTGGTACAAAGTATCAAAGTTAGCTATACTGAGTCTAATCCATGACTGGAAGCATGGATTAGACAAAATTCATTACATAGCTGTAGTTTTCCTTCAAACAGCCAATGAGAAGAGGTATACAAATTTGGGCAGTTTCGTTGGCGGATTTGAAACAACGAATAGGACAGCATCCATGTGTGACGAATTCCCCACAAAAACCATGTTCTCGTTTGATTTAGAAATAAGTGGAACATAGCTAACCATCGATTTTGCTACAGGAAATCTGGGCGGTTGTAGGAAATCCGCGTCTATAGGTATTTCGAAGCGTCTGCAGGAAATAGAATCACATGAGCTATCTACAGGAAATGCGGGACTGTTTCGAATCAAAACAAATTTTCACAAGAACTCTAGATTAGTTGGCATGATAATTCAATAAGGAGACAACTAGCTTAAGGAATGCTTAAGATTAAGGTAAAAGACACTTTTTCATGTTAATTTACATACCTCCAACATATAGCACCTTTTGGCCAAAACCTAGATATTATAACCGAAATAAGCATAATAGGGGTCAAGGATAGTTCAAAATGGGAGAGATAAAGTTCTAGAAAAGGTGTCAAAATTGGGCGAAATCAAGCCTCAACAGGACTTATAATCTTTTTGCTTTAATGTGAACGTGATAGCAGAAGAAATAACAGAAGAAACCCATCATATAGAGCTCGATATATCAAGTATTCTACACTTATCTGGATTCATAAAGGAATGATAACTATGGAATAGTAATGGATGCGAAGACTCATGGAGCACATTTAAAGATCTAACTTCCAAAAATTCATACAAGCATTTTCATTAACATCTTAATTCAAATGAATTGTATAAGGAAGGAAACATGTATGGTAGCTACATAACATGAAATCTAAGAAGAACATGAACATTTATGAAATTACAAAAGAGAGGAGACATATTGTAATCCCGGAATGAAGGAATCGCCATTAATATGCATTAATATTCTGAATAACACATACATTGAAAGAACCAGAACTTTGTCAAAAATAACACATAGTTTCTTTCTAAAATCATGAACCTTTCCTTTGTTCATCAAAATCACATATATAGGCCTCTGTGGACAGAGATAGGCCATTAGAGGGATATTATTTCTTGATTCAGTTCATTATGTCAAAAATATATGAAGACTTCAGTGTGTGTGCATGCACAGCGGTTTCAACTAAAATGTACTCACTATAACTGATCAAAGTAAAAAACAGAAAGTAAAAATAACATAAGAGTAGTCTAAAATGCCAAATCTTGGCATTATTCGGAGAATCTTCAAGAGCAGTTGGATGATGAGGCCTAGTGAGGCGCATGCGGAGCCTGAGGATGAAGCATTTGCACGATAGGTGGATTATCGAACTGTTCACACCTTTCCAAAAAGGCTAGAGGAGGATGAGGAGCAGAGCTAAACCTTTTATAGTTGATCTTGAAATCAATTACCCCTGAGTAGTCCAACCTGCAGTGAAACTGACTCCTAACCATCCCAAGTAATTGAAATTCCTTCTTTAAGAAATTTACCACAGTTGTTCCTTTCAGAGAAGTTGTTTTCTTATGAGATGACCCTGCCTTACTCTTTTGTTCTATCGTCTTCTGATTGTACTTCTCCCATGGCAGCAATTCCCCATGAGGTCCCCAAAGGTTAAGTAACCCAGCTTGTAGGATCCTATCGATTTCTTCATTGAAAGCAACCACGCCTTTCTGCAACTTGATGAGGCTTTGCTCCACTTTTACTTGGACTTATTCTTTTGAAATTACCTTAGAAATATCCATGACTGCACTGATCTAGTCCGCTATATCCATTGGCCTCAACTCCTTTGTTGGCCTCTCATTCAAGAAATGAATGAATTTCAATGCAAAATGGAAGTTCCTTATACTCATCTCTTTAGCATTTTTCAATGGTGGTACACATTCTACATTGATGGATCTTTTCTCATGTATCAGAGTTATATACTCCTAATTGAGATTTATCTCTTCGATGATCTCGTCCCATACCAACTGCATGCCTTCAAGGAGAGACATGTTCCCTTTCAACTTATCCTTTAGCTCAGTTATTTCTTGTGTTGTAGCTTACAAAGTTTTAGTGACAACTTCAACATTTGTAATTGAGGCTTGCAATTGTTTCTCCTTCTGCGCTAGATGGGCTTTGACAGTCTCTAAGTCCCTTTGGATATTCTTTGATTCACCTTCATGAAGTTACAACTCATTTAAGGCCTGAGTGAGGCAATCAGTGGGGTTCTGGAGATCTTCAGGCACTACTACTGTGCATACATGAGATTCATCTTTTGTTGTAATGTGGCCATAGATTGTTCCAAAGACAATACCTTTTCTTTACTATCTTCCAACTCCTTTGTCAGTTGTTCTTTCTTCCTTTCCACATGTGCCAACTCATGTGTTTGAACATGTTCACTACTGGGTATCTTCAGTCTATGCCCTAACTCCTGGTTTTCTTTTTTAGTTGCTTGTAGGACAACCTCTACTGCAATCTGTCATCTGGGTTTACACCTAGTTTGATAATCAAATCCTTATATGACTCTTTCTGTGGACACATATCTCTTGAGTTGGCCTTGTCTACTTTTATTTTATTGGAGACCTTTACTATGTATGTCTCTACTCTATTGATAGTCATAAGGTTTTTACCTAAGTCATTATACAACATCTCACCAACCTGCTTATGTAAGTTGACTTTATCTGAGAGAGGGACACTGGCCAAATTCAAGGATACATCCAAGGTCTCGAATTGAGGTCCTTTAGGTAAGATCTGTATTGATGGATGTCGTAGTGAAAACTTCATTTCATCCTTCTCTAAGTCCATGGCAGTCAATAATCGAGTGCGATGAGAAGTATATTAGGCAACTATCGTTCTCTGCAGTCTCTCTTTGATCTTTTTGTTGCTCTCATTAATGGCCATTCATGGGGGCCAACTAGGTCCTACAACAACATCACTGCCTTCAGGATCTAGAATGGCTACTTCAGTTGTTGGTGAAGTAGCGAATGTTGGTGGGTTCTTTGGGTTGATCTGAAATCCCGGGTGATCTTAAACATACTTCTCTAACTGTATCCCTACTTCCTCTTCTTCTTTTGGATCCTAAACCTTGGCCTTTTGATTTATGTGATATTCCATTGTCTTGGCACCCCTGCTGAGTCAACAACCCTCTTTGATGCTTTTCCCATACTAATTGAGGACTCGGCCTCCATCTCTATATTGAGAGGCCATGAGTCAAAGTTAGCTTTCCATTCAATTTCGGGCTTAGGGTCATGCATGTAAGTCAAAGTTTTACTTTTTTTCTCTCCTTTGGGCAATGATGCCTTGGGGATTATAGTGATAAGTGTCCCCCTTTTCTAGCTCCACGGATTCTAGTAAGGCCTCAAATATTTTAAAATCCTGCCTTGTGTTTACCACAAAAGGGCCTACTAGCTATCCAATTTTGAACATGTAACCCTTCTTTGCTGGTATAAAATCAAGCAAGTCTACAATGAGGATCTATTAGATGAACTCAAGGGCAAAGAATGTCATTGTCATGAATACTAGAAAACGATATGGACGAAGTTCACAACTGTAAATTCGTTTTTCTATGTAATCCTCATAAAGGTACTAGTCCCCTATCATGGCATCTTTGTTGAGTTGGAGGAACTCCTTCTACTGTGGGAAGATTCTGGAAGGAGGGTTTCCATGAATAATACGGTAATAAATAGGCATGAAAGTTGAGATAAATTGGGAATACCCACTTAAGACGGGCCTCTTCCTCATTGAGACATTCCATTCAAAACATAATTTTGTTGTTTATTGGGAGAGAACACTTGGAGATATTCTAGGAGGAGGGTTTCCATGAGTTACGGTAAGCAATAGGCATGAAATTTGAGATAAATTGGGAATACACACCTAAGCCAAGCCTCTTCCTCACTCAAACATTCCAGTCAAAGACAAAATTTTGTTGTTTGTTGGGATATAACACTTTGAGATCCAGACATTGGAACTCCTTGACGTGAGTATACAGGAATATGTAAAACATAAGGGAGTAGTAACAAAAATAGGAGGAAGGAGGGAATACAAGAAGTTGAAGGCTTATGGCACCAGACAGGTATAACGAGACACTAAGAAAATAGTTAGGTTGCTTCTTCTTATGCATAAAACCCAAGGTGGCTTTATTTACTATTTGTGAGTTGTCTTCACCCATTAAGCAGGCAATTGCAGTCAGGATGGGCTGAACGGGTTTTTTAAAAAGGGTTATTGGGAACCACTTCTAAGAGGGAAGGGATTTACTTTCAGGGGCAAGGATTTTGTCCTGAAAAGACTGTTGCTTCTTAGGGGGAAGTGTAACGAAGTGATGAACTAGGTTGGAATCAATGAATGATTGTACTATGGGGGAAGCGGGAAAAATTAACACCCTTTGGATTAGGGTAGGAGTTATTGCCATAATTTTAACCCCTGAGGCAAAGATGAAGTATTTTTTGTCATCTTGGTATGCTTCAGCCAACTAGGATACAAATTGGGGGAGATGGTGAATAGTAGGTGCAATTTGGAAGTAGAGACCATAATTGAAAACCCTAAAAGGGTCTTCCTTCCTTACGTGATTAGCAAACAACTCACAATGGAGGTCGACAAGCGAATAAGGACAAGCGGGGTCTACAATTTGACTCTCTACATCAACTCAAGGTTCAAGACCACTGGACTTGACCTCATGAGTTATGGGGGTTGCGGGAGCGTTCTGCTTCATTTTATTGAGTGAATAAACAAGAATACAAGTGGTCAGGGTGTCAGTTACCTGGAGCCCGTAGGGGTGTTCAAAAGTGACTTTGCAGGTGGTCCTTTGTGTTTGGGAGTACATGGAGAGGTAAATCCTGTGCAGGTGACCAGGTGGGGATATTCTTACTGAGACCAAATAACACCTGTCAGGGAGGTTAATTTAGGAACAAGGTGCTTATATAACAGAAGGGCATAGCTTCCCAAGTGGCGAATTTTGGGATTGGTGTAGGATGACATGCGGTAGTTGAGGATTGGTCTACTTCAACGAGTGTGAGTTTCAAAAGCTTGAACATATCAGAGCTTTTACCTTTACCTTTTACCCACTACCTTACAATTTTTACCTTTCAAGCCCTGTGGCCTCCGATCTTGATGAACAAGTAGGAGGAGTCCACCTGGTGGGTGGTCTGCATCATGTTATGGCAGGAAGTATTGAAGACAAAGTAAGCCTCTTTCTAGCCACTGAAATTTATCGTAACTGTCAAATTAGGGCCAACCTTTCAATGTCGGGACTCATCATGTTGTTATCGTTCGTGCAAGTGACGTCGTCGAAGTTGGTACAGATGAGTGGGGGACGCGGATGGAGGGTGATGCAGTTTGGAGGAGTGCACCTTTTACCTGGGGGAGGATTAAAATAAATCATCTAATGCTTTGGATTATTGGTGTTCTGGTTAAGTCTGAAACCCCTTTCCATAATACACATTATGGCATGAGTTAGGTGTTAAAGAGAGATGACTCCCTTTATTGATTTTGCAAGCTATACACCATTACGGTCCTTTAGGAGAGGCATAGTAGAGCTGGAGATAACACCATGTACAAATATATAAATACCACGGATGATGGGACATGTATTCCAAGCTGAATGGTGGGGGAAACATACTAGTGGGTGTTGATTCGATTTATTGGCTAAGTGAATTGGAAAAGGAAATGGGTAAGGTTTTGGAAAGGCATGAGGCATTACTTGGAATTTATTTATGAAAATAATGGAAATTAGGAGAAAAAGGAAGTGAAAGGTCACAGGTTGCATGTGAGGAGGAAAATGAAGGAAAATAATGGAAAATGAAGAAAATAGAGACCTCATTCATAAAAAGGCTTATGAGGATCAATTTGTAAGCTTTTGACAAGTTTTGGTGGAGCTTTCTTTTCTTCTCTCTCTCTCTCATACTCTTGGAGACTTAGAGTTTTCTTGGAGCACTCTTGGAGGGTGTGGCATACTTGGATTCTTGGAGCAAGAAGGTAAAGGAAGAGAAGGAAATCGCAAGAGGGCATTAGGATCAATAACTACATCAGAGTTTCTTGCAAGTACCGAGTTGCATGTATGTTCCTTCACTAGTCTTTGCATGCATGGCATATGCATGTGAATTTTTGGTTGTGATCTATCATTAGCATGAAGGATGGTCACGATTGATAGTGGATTACCTAGCCTTTCCATTTCCTAGATATGCATGGTTATTGTGGGTTTACTTTCATTGTTTGTTTTGGCTGATTCTCATGTTTCCTTAGCTTGGGTTGAGTTACTAGTCTTGGAAGCCCTGGTTGGAAAAACACTCTGGAAGCCCTGTAACAACTTGGGTTGAGTTACTAGTCCTGGAAGCCTTGGTTGGAAAAATGCTCTGGAAGCCCTTGGTGGGTTGAGTTATTAGTCCTGGAAGCCCTAGTAGGAAAAATGCTCTGGAAGCCCTATATAAGTTGTGGGTTGTGTTACTAGTCCTGGAAGCCTTGTTTGGACAAACACTCTGGAAGTCGTGGAAGGCTTGGATGGAGACCAATATGATGATGGTTTTGGTGATGTCTGACCGGGTGGTGGAATCATTGTTTGGTGGGTTGAGGTGGATGGCCTTTGGAAGCCCTGGATGCGTTTTGATTTATGTGTTCTAAGAGATCCCACATTCATGCTTGAAATATGGCATGGGGGTGAATGGCTGAAGGGAGATTTGGCTTAGCCATTCTACTGTCGGGTGGAACGTGGACGTCCCCTCCCGTGTTTGGATTTTGCATCATTAATGAAAGGTTATTTCTCCTTGTATCTCTATGATCATGATGATGGATTATATGTGGTTTATATGGTTGTGATTTCATTGATATTTTTGTCCCTATTATGTTGGTTATGTATGTATTTTATGACAATGACTATGTATGGATCTCATCATGTTCTTACTTGGTATTGAATGATCAATGTATCTATGGACTAATGGATGAAATGGCAGCTAATGTGGTAAGAATACAATGCTTCTTAGTGAATCTCAGATAAGTATGAGACCCCTATGCTCATATATGTTATTTACACATGTAGGTCGCATAAATACTAAGTGTTTGACAAAATGTTTGTCATGTTTAGGCTTGGTTAGGTCAACACCTTGATCAAGTTTTGCATCAGAGGCTTTGCCTTGGTTTCATTTATTGTCTTGGAAAGTATCATCAGTTTTAGGCATTAGTTTGGAGACTAGCCCTGAAAAAGTGTCTTAAATCTTGTTGTCTCTGGCACAAAACTAGCTAAAAAAGACTGCATTCTCTCCCTTGTAGGCATCGTGGGAGCGACTATAGGGTTCCAGTAGCATGCATGCCTTGTCGTGGGAGCGAATTTGGGTTTAGTTCATTGAAATGCTAGGTTAACTTAGGGGTTTGGCACCTGGAGTGGTGGATTAGCTCCTAGGGGTCTTGAAGCACCTAAGGGAGGTTCGTAAGGTCTTGTTTTGTCGACTCCATTTCCTTAAGGTTACCTAGGAGGTTGAGTCTTATCATAGTGGTCTCTCATCGCATGTTTACCCCGACTGACCGGTTGCTTGGGTAGATGTGGGAGGAGGGCGTTACGGAGTGGTATCAGAGCGTGGTTGTGCTCTCCTTGGGCTGTGTGTTGATCATGCTTTCATGTTGGTTGCATATGTGTTCCTTATGCATGTAGTCCATGTGCTTGTTTCATTTTCATGGTGTTGATCATGGTTGTAGTGATGTCACCATGTGAAGGTTGAAGGCGTTGTCGTGGAGTATGTCTTCATGTGTGTATGGTTGATTATGCATTGTTATGCACATCAATGTTCACATGTTATAAAATGCACGTGAGGTGGTTGTTGTTGTTATGCATGAGGTCATGGTTTTTGTAGTTGATATGGTCATGCATTGATGATTGGACTCTAGCTAGAATGGTGTGTATATGGTTTTGTACTCATGTGTTATATGTCTATATGCAGTCGTTATGCATGTATGGCCTTGGTTATAGTCATGCATAGTAGGTTAAACATGCCTTGTGAAGTCATGGTATGGAATTTAGGTCATCATGGTGCTATTGGTTGTTATGATGCTAATGTGTTGGTTGAGATAGAGCAAGAGATGCAGATCATCACAATAAAGTTGTAGTGTTGGAATTTGGGGTAAGAGTAGAACGTCATAAAGGTATTGTATGTTTGGCATACGGGTATGTAAGTTAAGGATTGTTATATGCATTAGTTTTATGTACATGGCTTTTGATGTTATGATTACATACATGATAGACTATAGTTGATTAGTGTAGTCATATGCACATGTGTCGGATAGTCATGAATGATAGTAACATGTGGTCGTATGCATTTTTATTATTGTTTTATGTTAGATAAATTGATGATTAGGTTATATGTTGTTGATGAGTATGATATATAACTTATTGTTGTTATATGTTAGTAACTTTATGATTAGGGTTATAACATTAATATCTTGATGTTATATGTATCATGTTAAATTGGATTGGACTATGCAGATGGTT
>APFE031419123.1:32878-67855 GCA_000404065.3 Pinus taeda
CACAATTTTCATTTTATTAAAATGATAAAAAAACAGCATTATTCAACTTAATTTAGTGTTTTATTTACACCCTAAAACCAAAAGCCTCCCATTGAAAAGATACCATTTCCCTTGGGGTTTGCTCACTTTAAGATGATGGTTCCTCTGCACATGCCTTATTATCCCATAATAAATAATTGATACTTGAATGCTATGGTTTAAACTTAACCTGCAATTACTAAAATTATGTCCAAAATGCAATTACAAAAATTGTATCCGAAAAATAGTCCCGGCTATTCACAAAATCATAGTACAAATACCCAAGGAAAGATGAAATATGCGCCGGGTCGAGATTAAATATTAGCAATTGTCATTAACTGTCCATATCAAATGTTACCAATTGTCATTTAACTGGCGTGATTTTACTCAATGACCCCCGTCAAATCAGAACAACTGACAAAGGAAATAATTAATGAAAGTGATACTGTTATGATCTTGAAATGAAATAATGTCAAATCAATTCAAAAAAATTTGTGTACTGATGCAATAGGGGAGTATGGATCCTTGAAAGCTGCAACGTTGCCAGGTCGAGAAAAGACCATCTGCTACCAACACCCCCAAGTTTTTGCACAAATTTTAGAATTTACAGGGACTCAAATTACATTTGCAACAGTACAAATTTATTTATGTTAGTTTGGTATGGGAAGCTTTACATTATGGCAATGTTGCAATTATGCTTATGCAGACGACAATCATGGTTTTGCGAGAAAGGCATACCTGATAATCCGCTAAGGTAAGACTTTTAAATCCTGCTGCACTGTATAAAAAATAGTAATCCCATGTTCGTATAAATTTCTCGTTGAAGCCCAGTTTTAATATATCTCTGCACACATGATGAAGAAAATAGTACATGTAACTTAGTTTGAAATAAACTCGCGAACCCGTAAATCAATTGCACGTTCATCTATTTGCATTCTCTTATTTATGTTTTGCTTAGTAGGTGACAAGAATTCTGCCTTCGTTTTGAATGGAAGTTCTTCCTCCACTCTAGCAGGGTCCGATAGTAATGCATGCCGACATTCTCCACATGCTCCACACTGAATCATTAAAACAGTAAATTGTAGATCAGTAATGAACTTTGTCTGCAAGAAGCTTACTTGTGAATTCGTGACTTGGTTGGAGCTGAATTGAAAGGAGAATATAGGGTTTATGTCAATGCAGTACAAAATCTCTGTTACCATTGATGGGAATATATTATATATGTAGAAATAGGAAATAAGTAGGGGAACTTCCTACCAGAGTCTAGATGCAGCTGCCATGGCTGAGGTAGTTCTGCTCAAAGAAGGCAGGCACCCCCCTGGGAATATATATTCTTTGATGAAGTCAGAGCTTCTTCTGTACTCATCATATCTTTCATCGGCTATTGAGATAAACTGTTTGCCAATTGCCAGAAGATTAACTGAGATTAAGGTTCGAGAACAATTAAAGATGAACAGAGCAAATGAAGAAACAAACAGACAGGAGGACAGATTTCCGTATTACATCACGACAAGAGCAATGCTTATCGACATGTTGGATAAAGGAAGAAAAGGGCTAGTTGCAGTGATAATGTAATGCGCTTCTAGTTGGAAATCGAGCGTAATATACAAAATACTGACGGAAGTGGTGGAGAACATACCTGCAAAACAAGAAGACCATTGTCTGCTAGAAGATATTCACATTTGCTGAAAAAGTCCTCTAAATATTCATGGCCTACACTTTCTAGCATCTCGCTGCGTTCATGATGTCAAGTACACAAACTCAACAAGGTGTTAGCCATAAACAAATTTTGAAAGTAACTGTTCAAAATATTCAGCTCAACAGTTATCTCTTTGAAGCTTTACCAGGAGATGATTCTGTCATATTTGTGAAAACCGGGTAGTTCTCTATAATCCCACAGAAGCACTGTTATTCGATCCTGGGATAACAGGTGCGCTACAAATTAGCAAGCTTTGTCTTCCTATGATTAAATAACAATCTAAAACTGAACAATGGCAAACCCAAACACAAGGGAGCACAATTTATGTGAGGGATATTGCCATTTTGAAAGAATAAAAGGCAATTCAAAACGTTTTTGCTCAAACACATTATAAGCTCATTCTTGAAAATGTGAGATGAATACAAAACATCTCTTTCTTAGTTTGGGCTTGTTTCCTAGATAAATAATACATCTTTTCTTTTGGTTTTTGTAAGCTGTCGTATCATTTTTGGCTAACATATTCAAATACGAATTCCTTTTCATGATAATATATCTAAGTTATCTGAAACAGGTAAACAGGTAACATTTTTGGAAATGCCACTTTTAAATTTTAGGAAACGGTGAAGCAATAGTATAATATTTTTGGAAATGCCACTTTTAAATTTTAGGAAACGGTGAAACAATAGTATAACATTTTTGAAAATGCCACTTTTAAATTTTAGGAAACTGGGAAACAATAGTATAACATTTTTGGAAATGCCCCTTTTAAATTTTAGGAAAAGGTGAAACAATAGTATTTTTTTTAACAGAAACAAATGAAGATTATATTAATATATCCCTTGCTTACCTCAACCGTACCCAGAGACCATGATCAGATGTAAGTACTGGATATACATAATCTACATTCAGGTGCTTATGAATTGCTTTGCACACATACACCTAATTTGTCTACAAGGTTACAAAAGAAAAGGGACTTCCCTCTTGATTGATTCAATTAACCATGTTAAATGGCAAAACCTTCATGCGTCAGGATGATGGCTTATTTAAATTTGATGGCTTATTTAAATTTGATTCGCAATATGAATGGGGCCACCCTATATTTAGACTTAAAAGGCACAAAATGTCTAGCAGGCTGGACTGCATATAGCCATACAAAGAAATTAAGATCATGAAATAGGTTTTAACCTTCACTGGGAAGTTTGTTGCCCTACTTTTGGTCATTACTCTCCATTGCTGTCACTTCCCTCTGAAGTCATTGGATGTTTGAGTCCTCAAGCTTGGAGTTGCTTCGCATGTTGCAAGACCTCCATTGCTTATTGGGAATTATGAACACATAAATTATATGTGTATGAGTCCTTTAGATCATTATGTGTCCATGATTCAGGATATGTGGGTGTTAATATGTTAAATGTTAGGAGAAGAGTTGAGTGAAGAGAGGCATGTGTCACATGAGAAATGAAGTCATGGGATACGAAAGGTCAAGGGCTGAGGTTGAAAGAGAACAAATATCCATGATGTGTGACTTAGGGATTGAGAGGAAGCAGGATCTATATTGTACAATGCACCAAACGGAGTTTTTATAGTTTGTTTTTCTCTCCATATCTCTATGCTTATGTTGCTTGTAGTGTATGTATATTTTTCATGACTTGCATTCCAAGATAATTTTACATGGTTTCAGAGAATTAATTTAAAATGTTATAATTGATGATGGTTTTCTAAGGAGATCTGTTCTTGGTGAAAGCATTGTCTTTAGTGTGAATAAGGTTGCAGCAAAGGTTTTGAAATGCAGGTATGTTAGTCTACGACTCCAAGTGACCCAACAAAGAAGGAAATTAGTTTGACTTCAAGGTCATCTTCATGAATTACTTTAGACAGATTGGAAATGACCATGGCTATATTAGACTACTACACCTCTGAAATTTCTGTCAAGTTTGCTAAAATCCTTAAAAGGTTGAAAAAGATCTAGGAAAGAGCTTGAGAAGGAGCTTGAGTTCCTTAAGGATGGAGATGCCAGATTTGTAAAGATGATTTCGACCAAGCACATGGTGGTTGAGTCATTTGCTAAGTACCCTCCATTAGGTTGTTTTGATGTGAGAGACATGTACTAACCACTTGGATTGCAATTCTAGGTTTCCATGTTGCATTGTAGAGGATCTATTGGATAACTGAAAGTAATTGGTTGAAAGTTGTTGGAACTTGAAAGCACTAGCTTGTGTTATCTTTCAAGTTACTTTAAAAGTGTTTATAACTTTATACCATGTTAAGGGCTGCTTCATGAGATATGGGGTACATGGTGTATGTTCAACCTTCGGTTAGTTTGAGATGGATTGACACATGGGAGATGGTTTGTTGTGGATTTGCACATTGGCGATAGCTTGCTTATTGATTGCTTGACCTTAGTTGGGTGCTTACTTGGCATTTTTCCATATGGCATTGGAGTTCTCTTGACAGTGTGGGGAATGTCCTTCATAATGGTCACATGGAGAGGTTCACTTGCTTAGAGAACATTTTCTTAGGAGGAGGAGCATAGTTCATCTTGGAGGAGGGAATTAGTCCCCAGACAACATGTTGTAGCTTGGATTCTTGAATGGAGACTTGGAGTTGGCTTCGGGGATACTTAGGTTGTGACAATGTTCATATAGGGGGAGTGGACCTAGTGGAGCACATGGCTTAGGAGTGATGGAGTTTGTGTGGGCTTGTTTGGGAGAATTATGTACAATGTCACCATCACTTTGAAGCCCTTATTGTGTACAATGTCACCATGAAGCATGGCATTTGTACCCTCGAAGTGGAGCACTTCACTTGTATAAGCCTACAAGTGTTTGTTGTAGGTTACTTCTACTTGTTGTTTCCTCAAAATCTAGCAAGCCTTGTGAGGGGAGCTCACAAGACAAAACTTAGACCAGGTGACAACACTATGAGGTGTGGCCCACTGTCACCACGACCACCACCTCTTGCTCTTTAGTGGACTCCCACCACAAGGGAGGCTTCCCTATGTTAGGACGTCGGAGTATATATCAAGTCCAAGGGTTAGAGGTGATAATGATAGGCCAAGGAGAGACACTCTACTTAGGAACAAGGCTCAACTAGCACAAAGAAGGCAATGTGTTCAATCCGAAATGCCTAATTATGGCATAAAGTGACCTAGGGTTTGAGAGTAGGCAAGGTCAGTAGGCTTACCTAGGATCACAAGGGCAAGAAAAGGCTTGAAGTAGATAAGTATGATCAATTTGTGGCACAGCAACCCTTCAACAAGCCCCAAGTTGAAGCTTAGGGCAAACCTAGGGTTTTCCTAAGGCAAAAGTTACCTTGGGCAAAGGACGTCAACCCTAAAATGGATAGATTGGCCACAAGAAGAGGTTAATTTTGTGGCAATGACATCACAACCAAGTGTTGAATCCCTCCACAAGGCAACACAATCAACCCTAGTTGAATCTAAACCCTAACCCCAGCTTAGCGACTTCCCTTTAGAGGTCAAAAATCAAATTTGGGGAAGAAAACAATGATTTGAAGTTGAATTCAGGCATGATCAATAATGTGAATAAGGTCAGTGTTTTAACCTTGGGTGATGGAGTCTAAGGGAGGTCTACTTAGGAGAAAAGACTAAACCCTAGCAAGGAGTAAGGGAATAAGAAACCCTAGTTTCAAACCCTAGCTATCATTTTATAAGGGAACAAAGTCAATGGGGAGAGCTTATCATGAAGAATCACTCATGGGATTGTCACATAAATTCTACAATGGGTAATGCATACAATACCATTGCTAATATGATTCCATAGAATTTTTTTCAATATAACTAGCACATAGAAACCCTACATAATAACCATTCCATGTAATAGCCATAAAATATGTTCCAATGCAAAGAACACTTACAAGATAGATGCATGAACCAATTGTTTATTGCTCCAAAATGATATCTCCAAAACCAAAGAATATCTCCATAAGCAGAAACTCCACAATAGATCACATCTACACAAGATACAAGAGAAATTTCAGCTAGGCCAAAATCTCTAAGGGGGCTCCAAATGAAATGAAAGTAACCTATACTTATATGAGGTTTACCTCAATTATTGTAGCATAATGAAGCCCCTAAGCACAAGTTTGTCATGAAATGATCTTCGGTTACAAGCCAAACCACTAGCTAATGACAAAATAGACCATAATTTCCCACATGTGTGAGTCATAGCCTCTCCAAATGCTAATGACATGCCCTTTTAGGGCTCCAAATGCCATGCCAAGGTGTGCTTAGGTGTCATAATGTGTGAAAGTGCCTAGATGCTCTCAAATTTGAGGGATTGTCCTCAAATACACCTCCAAACCTTCCTTTGGGGTCCCAAGTGCAACTAGGGCACCATCATGTGGTCTCTATAGCTCTCCAATTGTCAAATAAGGCCTCCTTCTGTCCAACGTCAGGGCTTCCTTTGGTCTAACAAGTCCTTCCTAGTCTCTCAATGGGACACCATCCTCATCTCAGCTCTGAATCAACTCTTGCCCATCAGGTTATGTCGCGGTCAACTTGGGGCATACTAGGCCCAATAGTGTCATCATGAAGAATCCTCAAAGCTAGGTCAAAGTTGACCAATGTCCTGGGTCCTGAAGGTACTCTGGGACATGTAAGATCTGCTCATGCTGTATGGAGGCTCTAGTCTCTCAACACTGCATCTACTTAGGCCATGTACTTCTTTGAAAGGCTTGGTTACTTGTTGAGTGGATGCCCTCATGGCCTAGGCTCTTGTGGACCACCTGACAAAAACAACATGAACTCAAGTGAAAGCAACCATCCATCAGAGACTAGGACCATATATGCATCTAAGTGGACAACACTTGAATGTTAAGGGCATGTTAATACTTCAAACAAGGACCACCTTCTAATGTCTAACTAGACTGTCTCGTAAAGGTGTTCCCTAACTTGATAGAGGTGGCTAATTGTTAATTTTAGGTACGTTCTATGCTTAGAGCAATTTATTGCAATTTTCACAGTTAGCTCAATATCTTTTACAGATTAGCAATCACATCAGCATTAAAGTAAATTGCCGATAGAACATAAACATAGATCGCAGAAGACAAGCCAAGACAAGAGGACACAAGATGTGGTGCTAGCTAGGGACGAACCCCAATGTGGGGAAACCCTTGATCAATTCTTCTTATATGTTCTTCAATAGTTAAGCAGAGGGAGAGAGAGATAGTACATATACAACAGAAGTCAACACTTTGACTTATCTAAGTAAGAGCATAGATCATCTCTAAGTAGATGATACATGAGGTATTTGAACTCAGTTGAAGACACACTGCTTCAACTGATTCTCCTAGGAGACCCCATCACCATGCTGCACCTATCATTGTGTTGCTCCTCGTCATCATGCTGCACCTCACTGTGCTGCACCATGCTGCACCCATCATCACTATGCTGCATCTCATCATGCTTTACCAATCATGACTGTGCTCGTCATTGTACTGCATCATGTACCATTGTTGTTCCGTGTGCCATTGCTGCACCATGCTTGTCACTATTGTCCCATGTGCTTGTTGCACCTTGCTTACCATACAACTGTCCCAATTGGCTTGTTGCACCATACTTACCATGCTGTCCCATTATGTTTGCAGCACCATGCTAGCCACCATGTGCTTTTTGCACCTTGCCCAATGTGCTTGTAGTACCATGCTTGTCACCATGTGCTTGCTGTACCTTGCTTACTGTACTACTGTCCCAATTGGCTATTGCTGCGCCATGTCATGCTACTATCCCATTTGTTAGCATGCCATTGTTGCTGTCCCAATTGTTAGCATGCCATTGCTGCTGTCCCAATTATTGTTGCTGTCCCAATTGTTGTTGCTGTCCCAATTGTTAGCATTGCCATTGCTGCTGTCCCAATTGTTGGCATTGCTATGACTGCACTTCTGGTTAGGGTAAGTGCCATTGCCCTTAACCCAACACATAGCAAGACTAGCCCTCTAGTGCTGCGACCAACCTTGAAGAGGCTCCTCCCATGCCACGTTATCCTCTCAACGCAGGCATGAAATAACTCCAACAACTTGCTATGGCCTGCGGCCTAGCTTGTTGTAGCTTTCAGCCTCCTCAATGTGCCCAAACAAGCACTCAAATTCCAGCGTTTAGCTTCCCTCTACTCGGCCTAGCAGTTTGCCTTCTCGGCCCTAGATCCTTGGCCCTCCATCTATCAATTCGGTCACTTGATGTGGCCTGCGGCTAGGACATCATGGACCTGCGGTTAGGGCATCATAGTAACCCTCCTTGACAGCGGCTAGGGCTTGTAGAGACCAGCATATAGGGCAGTGTGTAGCCCTCCTTCTTGACTATGTCTAGGGCTCATACTAGGGCTCCTTACTTTCTACGTTTAGGGATTCCTCTCTTAGATTTCTCTTCCACTAAAACCCAAAACAAGTGGAGAGAAATCAAGAGTGAAGTGTGTAGAAATGACTATCAAGTCACCTCCTTTTATACTAAAACGTTGAGCACATGTGTGGGTTATTTAGTTGCTGGCCGACCTTGACGAATTGTCTTATAACACAAATAAATTCATAACTCCATGAATACTTATCGGAATCGGATGATTTTTAGATCAATCCTACACCTCTCGATGAGAGGGATCCAAGAAAAATATCAGTTGCCATAAATAAGATGACCCACATGGAGTTTGTCCCTAGTTTCCAATTTTAACACTAATGGCCAACCCTATTAGGTGTTTCCAAACCACAAGGGGAAGTGACAATTCCAAGGCCGACCCCTCAATCAATAGGTGTTAGTGGTAAATAATGCGGTAATGAAGGGGAAAAGGCTTCATGGCCAAGTGCCATGGTCAAGGGTGTGAAATTTCCTTAATTGCGGTAATTGGAAATTTGATTTTCTATCTACTAGAGATTATTTGTCTTCATAGAATTAATTTGGCAAATTATGATTAATTCACTACTGTAATCTTCACAAATTTAAATTTAGGAACTGAGAAAATATTGGACACACAAAATTTGGACACCAAAGATTTTTGGACAATAGTCCCTGGAAAAACCCCAATGTGGGGAAACCCATTTCAGTAAATGAGGGTTTTATTATTAATTCTTTAGCAAATTAGAGATTAGTAGTCACTTGACATGAGGACACAGGACACGAAGGACACAGGGATTCTAGTGTCGGAAACAGACATGTTGACCCCCCGAAACAGGGCACATTATATATTATTTTATTAAAATATACATATTAAAAATTAGATTTTTCTTACACAAATTCTCATTCATGATACAAATTCATTGATTCAAACATAGATCTTCATCTAGATGTAAGTTTTACAAAGTAACATTATGCATACAAATACAATTGTGACATAACTGATAAATCATAATACATATTCAATTAATCAATGATCCAATAGGAGAAAGACAAGGTACTGTAGTTTTCTCATTAAGTCATCAAAATCAAAATGTGTTACATAGTTAGTACAATGCCAATGGCAAATAGAAATAGCAAATACAAAACAACTACAAGTTTACAAGCCTCAAGGCAGTAGGTAGCTCATGAGTAATCAATACTCATCATCAAAATCAACATCATTGTACTCATCATCATGGTCACCACTGCTCTCCTCTGCTGCATCCTCCTCCTCTGTATCCAAAGTCATCTCTGCATCTTCGGGTGTGGAGGATGGCCCCTCTAGAATATCAGCATCATCAAATGTGACAGGCTCTAGCACTGGCTCATTGAGATCCATGTTGACCAATGCCAACTCAACACTGTTGTCCAGACCCATATCATCAAGAAAGACATCCCACATCTTTGTCTTACCCTTCAACCACTCATCCCTTTGCTTGTAAATAAGGTGAAGGTTGGTGTGCACATACACCATTGTCTCTGCCTTGGAATGCTCAAGTCTGCTCATCTTGACACTATACAAATTCCCATATGTGCTCCAATTCCTCTCACAACAAGAGGATGAATTCACCTAAGAGAGGAGCCTCATGGCTAACTGTTGTAGAGGAGGGCTTGTTGCCCCATGAGTTGCCTGCCAAGAATAGGACTTCTTAGCCCCGCTGTCTCTAATCACATCATATCTTGCAAATTGACCAGTGTTGGTGGAAAACTATGCAAAGGCATCCTCCACCTCATCAAGGGATGCTCTATCCTGAAAATTCCGCCTAAATGCATCTTTCCTCCCCTGTGATATTTCACCATCCATGTGAGGAGGGAATCTGTTGGAAGGTTCACCATTCAACCACTCATGGCTGTAGTATTTTGGGTTCAATGAGTGAGCCAAACAATGTAAACGTGTGTAATTCTTGTCCCACCTGCTGACAAGAATATCCTGTATGGTGGTGAAGAAGGCCTCTGATGATGTCTCATACTCGGGGAGCTCTCGGGGAGCTCACTTTGTAAAATAATGCTCTTCACAGGCTCAATCATGGAAGCATAAGTAATAATCAAAACAGTAATAGATCCATAAGTCTAAACAAAAGTAAATACATAAAGAAGCATCATAAGTCGAAAAGTACTTATCTTCAATGAGAGGTGATCATCTCCCTCTTGAACTAGACTTCAAGAGCCATCAATGTCCATTCATCAACTTTTATCAACAATCAGGTCTATTAGAGATTATCCCATATAGGGCTTCATCAAATCTGTCACAAGTGCTTGAGAATCTTCTTATTGACCATGCTAGGTTTCATTTCTCAAATCATAAACCAGGGTTAATCTCAAACCCTAACTTCATAATATCCATCAAACCCTAATACACAAATTGCCTAAGGTTTTCTCCAAACCCTAGAATTCTTTTAGCTCTCCACCATCCTCTTCTTGCTTCCATCAATGGTGTCATCACAGGGGTGATATCCATGACTTTTCTTTAGCCCACATTTGATACCATGTTAATTTTTCATAGGGCTATATTGTTCTTTGCTTTTATAATTACAATTCTTCATTAACACATTAAATTCACCCCATAACATCATAACATTATTAAGATATACATCAATATTCATCATCATATGCAACTCTGTAGAAATAACAATATCATCATCATCAATGCAGGGGAACATAAAGGAACAATAGAAGAAAAGCATTCACACATAGAGACACCAGGATTGGTCGGAGACCAGGGAAAAACCCACTATGGGGAAAACCCTTGCAAATTATGCTTCTTAGTTTGTCATCAAATGATTCTGCAAAAGAGAGTACAATGATCCATATCTTCATCTATGCAACTATCCAACAATACAACTATGACATCCATGAATTGGACCCAATAATGCTTATACTCAGAACTCTAATTCTGAAGTTTGTAATGAACTGTCACTACTTGCAGTCAACAGTTGAACCCTGCAGTTACTAAGTGAAATCTTTGGAAGATTAAGATTTCATCTTTAGTTCTTGGTCGCACAAAAGAGTTATGTGGGTGATTATGGCTGCCCAGTCGCGCCTTTAAGCCTAGCAAGCGAGCGACTAGGGTCAGATTTGGACTACGGAAACCCTAATGCACACATGAGCCTTTGAGAGAGCGATTGTAGTCGGGATCCTTTTGTGCTGTGCCCGCGACTGTTGCCCAAAACCCTAGATCTGAAATGCGAGTTTTGGACCCTGCAATTTCACCTCAGAGCAAACGCGATCCTCTACGGACGAGCCTCAGACTTGTGCGAGCCAAAAACAAGATAGTGTCTCATCAATGTGTCTAAATTAGGTAGAGGTCACTTGTATTTATAGCCTTCCAAGGTGGTCCACTTTGCTTTAAAGCTGGCCTTATCAAATATGCACATGTGGACTTTTCTTCATAATTACACTTTCCCTTATCTGATTTGAGTGATCTTTAAGTCAATTTTGGTCCTCTCGAAAAGAGAAATTCAAGGCAATCATTATCTCCATCAAGTGAGCTGTCCAAAGTGGAATTTCACTGCAGTTGCATATTTTTAATAGATTGGAGGTTCTGGGCATTTGCAAGAGTATTTTCCTTATTTGAAGTCATAGATTAGTACCATTTTGTAGGGTTGAAGTGGAGGGTGTTTGCTGGGCCGAATTTTTCTATTTTATGGTTAGTTCACACTTTTTGGGGCTTTCTAGGTTAGTTGGAATTAACCCAATATTTTTTTGGCTTTTTGTGGGTTTGGTGTGAGGAGCTCCATGTTAATTTTGTAGAATTTTCTGAAAAGTTTCAAGGGAAGAAGTTCCAGATCTTCTCCAGCAGTAGCAACAATAATATTTGGGTAGTTCGCACCTTTTGGGGCTTTTTGGGTCAGCTGGAATTAGCCCAAGATTTTTCTGGGTTTTTGTGGGTTTGGTGTGAGGAGCTTCGGGTTAATTTTGGAGAATTTTTGAGTAGTTTTGAGGGTAGAAAATCCAGTTCTTCTCCAGCATCGACAACAATATTTTCTAAGTAAAATTTGCAGATATTTGAGGGAGACATTTCCAGTACCTGAGCCATCACTTTCTAACATGTATTTTGCATAGTTTGTAGTAGCAAGCCTAGGTTCCATTTCTCTTGCTATATTATGTACTCAACTTCCAAATATTAATAAAATGGCTCAATTTTCTTGTGCAGTTTATTGAGTTGCTGAAGATCTCATCCATTTTGGGTACACTCAGCAACATAATTTATAGGTGGGTCGAAATATCCAACAACAAGAGGAGCTAGGGGAAATTGGGCCGAAATTCCAAGGTCAACATTTGGCCAATTCCTTCGTGGGTTTATTTGGGTTATTGGTGGAGAGCCTAGGATTAATTTCCTAGAATTTTCTGAGCACCGGAGGAGGCCCTAGCAACTATTGTTTACAACCAACAACTCATTTTGTGGGCAGTTCAGCACAAAGCCAGAGAGAGATCAACCATCAACTTTGGGGGATTTGTCTTCTTCAGTTGGGCTTTGCTAGCTTGCCTTAAGCAAGTCTAGATGCACACTTTCCGAACATCAGATTGTAACCCCATGTGTTCATAATAAAATGGCTTAGCATAGCGCAATTTTTGGCTTTGTATCATGGTCTGATTTGTGTGTAATTTTTCTGTGTATTTTTACTATACATGCTTTGTTTATTACTGTAAATTTTCCTTACAGATATTACATCTCTCCACTGCCTTCCAATAGGTATCTTAAGGGATTAGCAGAGTCGGTCACCGCCTTCCCTTGACACCTGGACTTCATGAATACCTTCTGAGTTATATGTAATTATTTGTATTACATCACTTGTGTTTCCTTTTATTTGTGTTACTTGATTTTATAGTATCGTGCTTTTAGTTTGAAACATAATTAATATTTAATTCCTTTGTTGTTTTATTTTATTTTATAATATATGTTATTTCCCTTTTCATTTTGTATAGTTCATATATGATAGTTTCTTTTGTTAGAATAATATATATATTATCATAACTTCCTTTTTAGTTTGTAAAATGAATAATGTATATGTATACATATATATTTATAGTTCCTTTGTATTTGAATTTTGTACAATACATTGCATTTTTCTTTTTATTTTATATAATATATTTATATATATGATGGTGGTACACATTAAGTACCCCCACTCAAGATATTCACTATATTCTAGTGAGTTAGGTATTTATTTCAATAATCAATTCGTCACCCTGGGGCCTGAAATCAGACTTTTTTTTAATATTAGCCAATTATGTATACTAGTGCAATGCATGCGATACATGCATATGTCGCTATCATATGCATGCTAATATTCTTGTGTCCTCAATATCGAGATGGGTTATGTGTTAATGAAGATGGGTACAAACATTTCTTGCACTTGAGCCATCACTTTCTAACTTGGGTTATGCATTGTTGAGAAATCAAAAGGGAAATTATTATATAGATTTCTTTTTACTTGCTAACTACTTGATGTCCTTTAACTTATTAATGTTGTTACTTATTATTATATATGTGAATCATCAAACAACTACCAAAAAAGAATAGAAAGAACACAGATTATAGGCTGCAAGCAAGGGCCAAAACCTCTCCACTTGAGAGGAAAACCCGCAAATCTCTTCTCTTCCTTATAGTTTCTTCAATTGGCGAATTCCAAGACCTTAAGACTGACTTCAGAACCGTCCAATACTAAGATCAACCTCTTCGGATGATGTGCTAACCTTGACCCGGTCAAACCTAGTCAAATCTCTTCCAGTAGCACTTCTTCGACCTCCAGCTGCAGAAATTTCGGCCTCCACTGCAGCTCTGAAATTCCCTCGTCCCCCCAAGCAGTTGTTGCTATGTGTGAGCTTCAATTTGCCTTTTTAGCCCTCCTTTGACATTCACTTGACTTTCCCTCACTTCAAGAGCATGAGGATTACCCTTGGTGACCTTGGCTTGACCTACATGTCTCCTTTTCCCCAAGATCGAATTTGAAGATAGTAACCCTAGGTATTGCTGCAGAAACCCGAGTTCTCTTTAGCAAGTGTGAGAATAAATTAGCTCAAACACAAATCTTCTTCATCCTACTCCTCCTTCACTGCCTTCTTCTTCTTCTTCCTTCGCTAGAATGAGTGGTGAGTGAATGTGTTTCAAGTAGGACTAGTTCTCTTCTATCTATAGGCTCTTCAAGAGTGGATGTGGGTCTTCCATTAGGACGACTTGCCAATTGCCAAACCGACTTGGAGGGTATTTGGACACCTTTTAAGACAAAAATAATTTTCTTTACAAGTTACAATGTGCCCAATGGGGTCTTCAACTTATGACAATGACTCTTTTGACTTCTTGACTTAGGACAAACCCTAGAAGTACTCAATAGGTGCTTGACCTATAAAATAAAAGACCTTGAGCATGGAATCCATGCTCCAAAAATGATAATAATAAATTTTCTTTCATTTTACACTTTACAAGAATCAAAAGTACATTTCATCTATATGAAGACCAAACCTAGTTACACATTTTTCAACATTCCCTCTTAAATAGGGAGGTATTCATATATGCTACATAAACATTCTCAATCTGAAGAGATCTCATAAGAAGAGTCGGATTGGTAACCCATCTATCTAGCATCATATACACCAACATTGTCACATAGCAAGGCCTTGACTAACAACTCTATCTCTCCACAAGATCAGAGTACAATGTTGGCGAGACTAATGATTTATAGACACCATCATCAACGTCTCTCAAGGTGTATACTCCACTCAGGTGTTCACCATGCATGACCTTCTTTGGACTATTCTTGTCTTGGATAGCTAGTCCTCAAAGAATATCGGTCCACGACTACTCTTATCTTGGTTTCCCTACCTCATCCTCAAAGAGTATCGAATGCTATATAGTTACCTAATCCTCCATTCTGTCTTCCCAAGTGAAGACAAGAATGTTGTGCCTATCTCTCCCTCTCAACTAGGGAGGATATATCAACAAAGGCAAGCTTGTCTCTCAAGTACACAAGCTTCTTGTTAGGAAGAGATTTTGTTAATATGTCAGCTATGTACTCATCGGTGGAGATATACTGTAGCTGCAACACACCATTTTGTATTAGCTCTCGAATATAGTGATACTTGTTGTTTATATGCTTTGTCTTTCCATGAAATACTAGGTCTTCAGACAATCGTATACAACTGGTGTTGTCATAATGTATCACTGTAGGGTTCCATCAATGCTTCAAATAGGTCGGATAGCAGCTTCCTTAACCAGACTGCTTCTCTGCTTACTTCACAAGCTGCAACATACTTAGCCTCAGCACTACTCAAAGCAATTGTGTCTTGCTTTTTTCTCATCCATGAGATCAAGGAGGATCACAAATTGAAACATCCTCCCGTATTGCTCCTTCCATCCCACTCACTGCCTCCCTAGTGGGAATCGATATATCCAATTAGGTGGACATCATTCCTCCTATCATATTTTAGTCAGTATTGGATAGTTCCTCACAGATATCTCAGTACATGTTTTGTTGCTATCTAATGATCATGCCTTGGCTCCACTTGGAATTGACTAAGAATTTGAGTGGATGCCTACAAAACTTGGAGGTTACGTAGCCTAGACCCTAAGCTTGATGTTTAGGGTCTCAAATCACCAAAAATCCTCATCCCTAAACTTTCATTGCAAGCTCTAGATTTTTGCCCTGGCCTTAAAAGGATCGATTTTAGGAGAGAAAATAATGGAGAAAATTTAGGATTGATCACCAATGGCATCTACTAGTGCCTTTTCCTTTAGGCATATGGAGTCATAGATGAAATAGAAAAGCTAGATCCTTTCTAAGGAGGCTAAAACTTGATTCCCTAGGTATCAACTTTTATCATTTACCCACTTCAAAAGAAAATGGAGTTTGATGGAGAGATCCAAAATTTTCTCCACTAGGAAGATTCATTACACATTGTGCAATGAATAACATATGCAATATTCAATGAGATAGCTTTTCAAAATTAATTTTCAACAATTTGGGCATTGTTACTGCTCAAACCAGTAGGGGGTACTAGAGGGGCATTTGCTAGGTCAAGAGCAACAATGAAGCTAAAGCCCACCGTCACCATAGTTAAAGATTTCTACTCTTTACAAATTTTCTCCGATGAATAGGAGACCCAATATATAGAGAATCACTTATGAAGGATAGATCAACTAAGATGGGTCAGAGACCACATGGTTGGCTCAGGTGGCGGAGAAATGGCACAACGAGCTAGTTGGTGGCTGCTAGCTACCGACTGAGGCCATCTTGGAGAAATTTTTTAACCTAGAGATATCACCCACAAAATGGTGGGTTTACATCTGGCTCCAATTGGGACGTGATCTCTCAAAGAAGTGGACAAAGCTACTCGAACGGGAGGTCACGAGAACTCCAACAATCTCTCAGTTATCGTAGACCTGTTACTTGCAAATATAGTAGATGGAAAAAAAACATGGGGCAACATGCTTTTGTGGCGTCTCATGATCACACATGCTTGGATTAGACCTATGAAATTGACTCATAGAAATAAACTTTCAAATGTAGTTTTTAAATCCGAGTGCAACTAATCTATCATGAGAAACATCATATGACATTAATCTTAATGCAAAAATCAACATGCAATGCATCCTATCCTAACATGCATATAGTAAGTGAAATACTAAGTGTGATCATAAAACCAGTGCAACCAACATATCATGATATCTCTATACATACGCTTGATATTATGATTACTCATGAAACAAGACTCAAAGTGAATGCAGACATAATCACATGGAGGGTGAAGTGGGTGAGAGGTGGGAAAACATGATCTCCATTTGATGTAAAACGAAGCTCTAAGAGCAGGGGAATAGGTCAATCTAGAAGTGCGGGGCTTTCCCTCTAAGTACACAGTGATGGAATGAAAGATCACTCTCAAGAACTCCTTATCACAATCATTGCTTATAATATCATGCTTTGAAGATGTCACGAGGTTGTGATGAGGGGAGCGAAGGAGAGGGAAAGAAGGAGTGCAACAAATAGGTTCCTCAATGTGATGGTCGCATCGGGGAGGCGAGGCCATGGAGTGATCAAAAGTTAAAACCCTCAGGGTGCATCCAAGAAGGTAAAATATAAAAAATGATGGGCTCTTCCTCGACACTATTCTCAAAAGGGGGAAATGGCTCATGATCACTTGAGATCATATGACAAGGGGTGAGGGAATCACTTGATGAAGACTCAAGATGATGAACAATAGCATTGGAAAAAGGGGAAGGTGAAATTTCAACGAGATCCTAAAAATCCAACTCTAGTGGCTCAATTGATTTGAATATACTCCCAGAATCATAAGTAAGGTAGTGTTGTGGCCACAACCACCACCCTATCAAAACCTGCCTTGGTAACAATTTTGAATGGGTCCCCTAAAGTTGATCTTTCACCTCTCCAAATGATTTGTTTTATCCTAGAGACCTTAACTCATTGCCGAGTCAAATCTTCAATTCCTAATGGTTGAGCCCTCCTCTTTGAATATCTGCCGCATGATTCATTTCTAGCCCTTCCTAACCCTCCATTCATTTGCTCCATCGGGACCTTTCCAACCGTCAGAAACCTTTTATCGCACCTTATTCCCATTATAACCCTTTGCAATGGAAACGCTTCACAAATATGCATAAATCACCCCTTTTTGGGCCTATCGCAATCAACACTGCACATTGCTCTCTTCCGTACCCAACGACATTATCAACCCAAATTTATATATTTTGGGTTCGGAGCCATATCACACATCGCTATCGACAGGTCCAACGCTTATATAAAAGGCGCGCCACTATACTTCGGACCCGATGGCATTATTAACCATATTTCATATATATCGGGTCCGGAGCTATATCGCATATCGCTATCGCCCAAGTCCAACGCTTATATATATATATATATATATATATATATATATATATATATATATATATATATATATATAGCGCCACTGTTTACTGGACTTGATGGCTTTATTAAATACGATATATATGTTTCGGGTCTAGAACCCCATCGCTTATCGCAATTGACAAGGTCCGGGGCCTATATATAAGGCACATTGCTATCACCCGGACCCGCCGATGATTATAGATTCGGGCATATAATATTTCAAGTCCGGCCTAATGGCCAGACGTGGGTTTTCCCGTATATTCCTGTGTTTTACAAAAAGTATTGAGGTTGGGGTTTTTCAAAGGAAAGTCTAACATTGCGGATCCGCCAGCGGTATTAACATATATATATACGTCGGGTCCGGAGCCCTATCGCGTATTGCAATCGGCGGGCTCTGGGGCTTATATATAAGGCACACCACTATATACCGGACCCGCCGATCATTATCAATTCTAGTGCATAATTTTTCAAGTCCAGCCCTATGGTCAGCTGCGGGTTTTCTCGTATATTCCCTTGTATTGCGATAATACGTTGTGGTCGTGGTTTTCAAAAGGGAAAGCTTATGTTGTGGATCCGAAGGGATTATTAAACGTGGCTCATAAGAATTGAAGTCCCGTTGTATGGCTTGGCCACGGGATTTTCTGTGTTTTCCTGTGTCAAGTCCCTCCATTGTTGATCTACTCTTCATGGATCCAACGGTCCACGCAGATTTCGGGTGAACAAGTAGCTCGAGGAGTACCCACTCGAAAAGCGGTATCCTCTTTCCTCCTAGCTGCTACGTGTCGCTTGAAGAGTGGAATCGGGGGCCTTCCTCGCAATACTGATTACCACTTAGACCCCTTCTGAAATACCATCCGGTTTAGTGTTATGCAATGATTTTCAATATAAATTGGATTTTCGCTTGCGGGACTTACTCAATGCATGAGTTAAAAACTAGGGGGCGATTCTTTCACGCTTGTTCCTTTGATGTTATAAGTGCTTCATGAAGGCAAGATTTGTGTTTTTTAAGCATTGTATCATAATTGCATAAGTATGACTAATGTTGGTTATCTCTGAGGCGAGGACCGAGAGAAGGCAGGGGGAGAGTAAAAAGAAAATGCATGAGCAGATCCAGAGAGTCCATATATGCGGATATGCCGTTTAAAGAGGTAGCCCAAGGCGTTTTGATCGAGTTCCACGCGTTGCCTGTGTATTCCGAAAGTGAAATTACCCCAGGTTTCATCATGAAGAGATGGCACACAACCATCCTCTTCTAATCAACATCTATTCATTTCCCCAGGAAATGAAGCGCCCCAGTGACAGGACAGGCCTTCTACGTGTCAGCAGTGACACCGATTGTTCTACACCTATGTATTCTGGTTTGTATATTGAAAAGAACAGGGGAAAGGTGAAAGGTTAAGGGAAGACCGAGAGTCATTTCTAGAGGATATAAGTATTACCTCCGCATAGGAGGGGTTTTTTGTTTGGAGAAAACAACTTTGATTTATTATGAATAAAGGACACTGTTTGGTTCAATGAGGAGCCTTTTGTTTCAGATTTAAGATCCTTTGCTTTTATGTGTGTTTGAGACAGGTTGTTGTTGCTGGCATAAATACAAATGTGTTTTGTTTTTGTGCATATTGATAACAATACAATTTATAATTAGCCTTGGTTGTTTGAATGTAATTCTTCATCATAGTTAATTCATAAGCAGTCCTTGATTTGAAACTATGTTAGACATCAGTTGCAAGCTTTACTTTTATAAAAAGGAATGTGTATTCATGTATGAATGATTGGATTGCAATTAAGAATTGATGCAGCCTTGTTCTTATGTGAACCAGTGATTGATTCATTTAGACTTGGAATTCATATATGATGCTTAACCTGTCTTTTGTCATGCTCCTGCAGGATAGATTAGGATAGTTAGGACATAGACTAGAGTAGTTAGAAGAAGTATAGATAGGATTCAATAATAGAAGTTAGCTGTTTTATTTTGTTGATTTAATTGAAGTCTTCTTCCCAGAAGCAATCTTTCAACACATTTAACAATTTACGGGGTCCTTTAAAACCTATTGGGACTAGCCACTCCAAACGAAAACAGATCTAATTGGGGTCTGTGATTGAGTTAGTTACCCTTGTTGGTATAGTGAAAATTTGCTATGTCAACAGGTAGGTAAGAGCCTTATTTCTTTCCTCATTGTAAGCATTAAAGGTCAGGTTTCCCTTAAAAGGAAAATCAGTTATTCCCAACTGTGTTTCTTCATGTAAGGGAAAACAATAATTCTCCTTCCAGGGGTATCGATGGATATGTCATTCGCAAGTAATGCCTGGGAGAAAGGGAAAACTACTCTCGGCCTCATCCTCTTTGTCAGTATCATAAATGGGAGCACAATCAAACTCAGGCCCAACAATTTCCCACTTCTCCTTTTCAATGCAGAAGTAGTCTCCAATGTCATCTTTCAAGTAGCTCATGGGATCACCTTCCTGAAGGTTCTCCAAAGGAGAATCATCAAGAGTGACATCCTTAAGAAAGGTAAGGTCATACTCAACTTTACTTTCTATAGCCTCATCATCTCCAATACTCGTGTTCTCGAAATCATCCCGTTCATCATGTGGACCCAAGAAGGACTCATCTTCTTTCTTATCAGACAGATCCTGAAGGGTATCTTTATCTTGGTTGGTTGACAAGCGTGATGTATCTTCTTCCCTCTTCTCTTGAAGAATGACTGTTAAGGTATTTGTTACATGATTTTGGTAATATGCTTCTAGGAGGACAGTATTAGTGGGGTTTTCTTTATATTCATATTTCATCTTATGAAGCTTCACCCCTTCTTCGTGCAAACGAAAGAATACTTCATCAGAATTACATTCCCTTACTAACCCCCTGCATGACCTACTATATTCATCCATTCTTTCTTGCGTGATTTCGAGGCTTAGAGGATCCAAATCTTCATCATCAGAGGAGATGTTCCTCTTCTCATTGCTATAGTCTTCCAATTCTATAATTGACATTTGCTCATCATCCTCACCCACACTTGAGCTTTCTTCAATGTCATCCAATTGATTTCCCATTTTGGGACTTTGCGGTTGACTATGACATTTATCATTGATTAGGTTAGTTAGAATATTCAGAGCATAGGTTAGGCGAGCAAGGTCAAAGAGGTGACTAGGATTCCCCTTATAGAAATCCCTCATTATTTCGAGTTGCACTTGTTGTGATCTATAAAACTCGAGCATGAGTTCCATATCCATACCTTCCAATACATTTTGATAAGGTTTTGCATATTTATTCCCATTCTTTAGCGGTTCTTGAATGTCTTGGTCAGTGAGTTTCGCAAATGTAGAACCAAGATCAATCTTTCTTTTACTATAGTCGATTTTATATGATCTTGCATATTAGGATTGAAATGGAGTCGCTAGGGTGAATTAAATTGCCTTGATAGATGCTTGCTTCACCCTACAAGCATTAACTTTAAAGCTTAATGAAGAACTATGGCTTCGTTCTTCCAACGGAGTCGCCAATAATGATATGTCAATATGTCGTATAGGGAGCACATGTTTCATGTCTTCGATAACGATGCCAAATGGTTACTGCTCAAACTAGCAAGGGGTCCTAGAGGGGCATTTGCTAGGTCAAGAGCAACAATGAAGCTAAAGCCCACTGCCAAGACATCTAAAGCTTCCTACTCTTTACGAAATTTCACCAATGGGAGGAGACCTGATATATAGAGAATCACTTATGAAGGATAGATCAACTGAGATGGATGTGAAGTGATCTCGGGGACCCTTTCCTAGGGGAGACTAAAAAATGTGACTTGTTTGCTTCTTAAGCAAGGTATAAAGTTTTCTAGGAAAAGGGGATGAAGATTTAAGGGCTAGGTTTAAGGAGTGTGAATCGTAAAGGAGCTTCCCAATCCCTAAAATCCTTATGAAACTTGGTTTCCCAAGTGGTTTTTGAAGAATTAATTTTGATGAGGTATGGGACCTCACGGGACCAAGTAGACCCAGGCTAGGTCAAGAGGAGGGAGTTTAGCAAACAATGAAGAACTTGACCTAAACAGTGAGGAGAAGGGGATTGAAGAAATGATTTTCACTTAAAGGTGCAAAATGATCCCTATGAGGAACTAGCCTAGGGAAACTTAGGGCAAAAACCAATCTCGAGGGTAAGGCTTGGGATATCTCACAACTCCACTATCGGAATTCCCTCAAATTTGAAGGAGGCTTAGTAGACACACCAGTGCAGTAGAGGCCAAGAGATCGAAGTTTTTCTATCGGTGGTTTGTGGGGAAAATGATGTCCTAGGAGCCCTAATATGGCTAGATCTAGAATAAAGGAGAGGTGAAGAAAAATGGTTCTTTAGGTGATCACCTTATGGTAGACCAAAGCCTAATCCTTTGGGGAGATTGGAGTCAAGAAGAATATGAGAATGGACTTTGTTTCTAGGTCAAGGAGGCTTCAAAATCAACTTCGCTTGTCATTAGGGCAAATGAGAGTGACCTTAAAAGCTTTTATACTTCGTTTTGCAAGATGAGATGGCTTATCAAGATAAATTCAACCATATAATTATCCCTAGAAAAATTCGTCCAACATACATGGCGCATACATAGAGAGGTGCTATATAGAAACATAATTCCACAATTTCGCAGTAAATGCATGCAACAATTAGCCCTAGCATAGCGAAAATCCCATCATCAATGCATGTGACAAAGTAAAAGAAAGAATAGCATTAAATTTTGTACTTACATGTAAGAGGATATATCCAACCATCAACAAATTGTCAATCAAGAAGCTCGAAGACAAGAAGAGAATCCAAACATCAAAATTCATCCATGCTCCAAAATTTCCGTCCACCAAGAAGGAATAGCGAAAACATCTAGAGAGGTACAAGTCCAAACCAAGTGATGATGAGAAATGAACTCTCATCATTTGTATTTATACACTCCTAATGTGTTGGATTGAGCTACTTGGGTCTACATTAGCCCCTAAAATAAAAATAATGTGCAAATAACTAACTTTTGGTGACAATCCCAGCAAACTAGCTCATAAACAAAATAACAAGCCTCCAAAGAGGTCGAATGATCAATAATACATGTTGTTGGGCCCTCTAAGAATCTTGATGAAGTCCATAAGCCATAATGATGAATAGGACTCCCAAAAGTAATGGACAAGGGGTTGGTCCCTTGTTCTCCAGATAATAAACCTGTGGTGCTCCCATTGGGTGTGAGGGCACACAAGTGACCTCATGGGTCTCCATGTAAGTTGAATATTCCTGTAGACCATCTGTAAGGGCTCAGATGATGGTGAAAGTGATGCCACATCAACATACAAGTCTTGGGTCATCTGCCAAGTGCATGATACAACTGTGGGGCTAGCTTGGCAAAAGTGAACCAGGTGCATCTTCCTCGTCCAGTAGGTGAGTCTCGAGCAATCTCTGAACATCTCTAGGGATCCATGGAGTGTTGTCTACTGCTATGCAGGCCCATGGCTCTCAACACACACCCTACATGTGCCAATGTAGCCCTCTGGAGGGTTAAGATGTCATATAGGGAGACCAAACCCAAAATGGGGACCACCTACAATCCCACATAAGATCCAATGCATCCCTTAGCCTTCAGGTACAACAAGTCATCAAGGAAATTGAGTAAAAGAGCTTACAAACCATGGACAACAGGTGGGCACTTCATAATGACATGCCCTTCCATAGTGGGCTTTGACATGTGCTAATGTCTCCAAGCTTCAAATGGGGTTAACCAAGTATTCTATTTGGTGGTTTCTACTTCTAAAGGGGATAGTATGTCCAAGGTACATCCTTTAGTGGGTTGTGGCATGTGATAAAGAGATTAATGGATTAGGGGATGAAAATGGGCAACCTTGGGCCACATGCTGGGGTACAAGGGTAGCTAATAAAAGGGAAGCCCACACTTTGGTATATAACATATAGGAGGGAGCAATCGTGGTACATGAGGTGCCCCGAACTTGAATTTTCCATCCTTCCTTATATGCCTTTTGTGCCTTTTATGTTTTTTCTTTAATTGTTTGCTTGGGGCTCAAGGGATAAGAGCATGATGTGTGAGATATAATAGTGGATATCCCCTTTAAGGTAGGGCGGTTCATTGCCCACTAGGGGTTGGGAGTCGGGACAATCATGGGTTCTTGAATGACAAAGGAGGCTCATCTAGGTCCTGTAGGAACTAGGGCGATGGCCATGATGATGGGGTAGCACTGATGTATTGGCTTTTGCCCATGTGCTAAATGTGTTTGTCCTAACCATCTTTTGCATTTTGTGATACATTTTCTTGTTGAATGTGGCCAATTATGCTTTTACTTTTCTTTTCAGCTACATCAACCTCTGGGGCATCATTCCAGGCTCGACCCAATGTGTGGTGGGCAAAGGGGAAGGGGAAGGCTAACCCTATGTGGTCCCAATGGAGGAATGGTGACCAAGGTGGAAGAAATGGTGAATGGGGTTATAATGAGTGGAAGGGGGTAGTATATATCGATGAGGGAGCGGGACCACGCAAGCAAAATCAGGGTTTCCCATATAGTACCATCCCTAAAGCCTAAGGGTTAGTAAAAGAGATCCCAGGGGACTAGGGTCCAAGGTTAACATCCAAAAATAGGTCTAAGGGACAAGAGCACAAACCTAGCCCACTCTTTCCACCGAATCCCCCCATTAATCCATGCCTAGAAGTGTCCATGATAAGTAAACTACAATAGTCAATTACCAAATTACAAGGCATACCTTTAGGTTCGGGAGGACCACCTTCAAACATACGATCATAACAGATGGGTGAGGGACCACATGGCTAGCTCAAGTGGCGGAGAAATGGCACAACGAGCTAGATGGTGGCTGCTGGCTATCGGCTGAGGACCATCTTGGAGAAATTTTCTCTCCTAGGGATATCACCCACAAAATGGTGGGTAACAAGCACAAAATAACATAACCTAGAAACAACAATTCCATACATTAGATAATTTCAAGATAGAAAATATTCAACAATAAGCACTTACAAGACAACATGTAGTATATCTATCGATTATCCAAAGAAGTTGCTCCAAAGGCAATAAAAAGTAACTTCCAAATATTGAAATGTATCTAATAGATCTCCAGTAGCCAAGAAGGAACAAGTGAAAATATCCTCTCAGAGGTCAAATTCCAAGTGTGATGATGATGAGAGACTCAAATGAGGTCTCTTTTATTTATACATGTCTTATGAGGTCTAATTTATTATTTAGCCTAAAAGCCCTCTTAGTTGTAAAATGATGGGAAAAACTAACTGAGGTTACAAGCCAACCTCATAGCCAATGTAAAATCATAAAAATTAACCCACAAGTGGGATGTAATGTTGATGTCATCATTGTGTGGTCCTCTTGGAGGCATGCGTTGAGCTCCCTTTGTGCCAAAGTGAGTTAGGAGGGCTCCAAAATTCATCTACTAGGGGTTGACCACTAGACATCCAAGCACATCATCAAGTGGATGCCAATTTTGTGTTTGGGGCACAAAATTGGTCTCATGGGTCTCTTAGTGATAGAATAGTTTGTATCTGCTCCAACAGTGAGGGATCAGAGAATGGTGCTAGCTCCCATGTCTCCATAGTGAGACAACCTCATCTAGGTCTTATATCAATTACCATACCATGTGATCACTGCTAAGCTGGCTAGGGTATGCTGGTCCAAGTGCACCACCTAATGAATAATGCGGGGGAATGCACAAACTACTGGGGGTGCTGAAGGTGCCCATGGAGTGAAATGATGTTCTACAAGTGACAAGAATCCCATGGCTCTCAATGCTTTCACCTGTAGGGTGTCATATGCTTGTGTAGTGGACTTAGGCCCCACTTAAGTTTCCCAGCCCATGATGAAACCACCTGCCAACAACACATAATGTCTAGTGCTACATATTCAGCATCAGGTACAAGTAATCATTAGTGCATCTAAGTGAACCAAGCTTGTTAGTCAAGGGCACATTGAGACTTCAAATGGGGCTTCTCTTCCAAATTTGGGGCTTTGATCTCAAAGTAGTGTTACTTCCCTAGGTAGGAGTGGTTAATAAATGATCCTATTAGGTATTCCCAACCCCTAAGGTGAAAGACAAGACCTTGGTACATCCTTCAATTAATAGGTGGCGTGTGAATGATGATGGATGGATGGGAAACAGGGGTCGCAAGGCTAGATGCCATGGGTACAAGGATAGAAATGATGAGGGATGTCCACATATTGGGTATATAGATGTAGGAGGGAGAAATTGGGGATACATGAGTTACCCCAACTTTTGTTTTTCCATCGCTCTTTATTTGCCTTTTGCCTTCTCTTGATTTTTCTTCGTTTTACTATTCAAAGCTCTAGGAAAGGAGAGAATGCTGTGAATGATGTAAAGCAATTATTACCCCCTTAAGCTGGGGCAATTTATTGCCTACCAAGGGTTGGGACGTGCATGGGTTCCTTTAATGGTGTAAGGGACACTCATGGGCCCTAGAAGAGTGATGGACATAATGATAAGTGGTAGAGCTCATGTTTGGCTTTTGCTCACGTGCTATATTGAATGTCTCGACCATTTTTTCCATTTTATGATCTTTTTCTTCTTTTGTTTCTTGCTTGTGGCCATCATATGCTTTTAATTCTCTTTTAGCTGTATCAACCTCCGGGGAAATGTGTTTAGGCCCAACCCAAACATGTGGATAAGGGGAGGGGAAGTGCTAGTTCCTTGTGGATCTAGTGGTCAAGTGGACCTAAAGAAGGAAAATGGTGAAATAGGGCTTGTAATGTGCAAAGAGGAGTGAAAAATGTGGAATGGGAAAATGGGACCATGCTACCAAAGCCGGGGTTTCTCAAGTAGTGCCCTTCCTGAAGCCATAGGTCAATAAGGGAGATCCCTTGGGACTAGGATTGAATCTTGTCCCCCTTTAAGGTGAGGGAACAAGACCATGGTTAAAGCCCTTTTTTCTTCCATGTCACCCAATAATCCATGCCCAAAATGCCGAAATGAAAAAAAAGCATAAACACCTGATTGCATAATGAAAATCATATCTTTTGGGTCATATTGCCCACCTTCTAACATATGCTCTTAACAGATGGGCAAGGAAACGTACAATTGATGTAGGGATCAGAGATGAAGTGGCACATCACATCGGCTACGAGGTGGCTATCATGGGTTGCTGGCTGCTGGTTGAGGAAGATGAATAGGAGAAAAATCTCTCCTAGGGGTACATATTTTTGGTGGTAAACAAGTTTTTCAGAATTATTGTGCTAGTCTCTGTTGCACTTAGAAAATCAATAGGGGTCCCTCGAGGTGTCAAGCATCATGCGGGGTCATCAAATAGGCCAACGTTTTTCTTTGGATAGGCAACACTACATCATCGAGGTCAATCTCTCTCTCTCTGTCTTTTGTGCAATGGATGGTACGACCTCTGCTACTTTATGGAGGAGGTGGGGCAATCACCTCGTGAAGCCTCTACTGTTGTGATGAGAACCACTTGACAAAACCTTCTCAAGATCAAGAGAAAATCAACAATTGTTAGGTAACAACAACCATAGATGCATCATAGTGAACCATACTTAATGTTAGGGGCACAATTAATACTTCACACAAAGATCACCTTCAAATGCCTAACTAGACCAAAGCTTATGTAAGTGTTCCCTCTCTTATGTTAGGATGGCTATATGGATAACCATATTAGGTGTTTCCAAACTCTAAGGGGAAGTGGCAGGTCCTAGGTTAACCCATCAATTCATAAGTGGATATATAAAAGTAGAGACCTGTCACACTCAGCATTGCAAAAGCAGAATATATTGCAACCAATAATGCATGTACAAAAGTAGTGTGGCTTCAAAAGTTGTTTGTAGGATTGTTTGACCAAGAGTTGGAATCGACCGTGATAATCAAAGTCGTGTGAAGCTTTCAGAGAATCCCATGTTCCATGACAGGTCGAAGCATATTGATATCAAGTACCATGACATTTGTAACATGGTATAGAGGAAAGTGATAAGGCTCGAGGATATCTCCACTGATGAGTAGACAGTTGATGTTCTGACGAAGCCGTTCCCCAGACAGAAGTTCGTATACTTCAGAGACAACCTGGGGCTTGTGGAGATTACCCCTTTCATTGAGAGTGAGTGCTAATTTGGTACCAGCATGGATGCACATTTTCCCGGTGGGGAGAATGGTCTGAGAGACCCAGAGCAACATTGCACGAAGCGGGGACGTTTTTTGGAAGTGGGGACGCGTAAGTGTCATTTCACAAAAATCTAGGAAGCGAAGCGTCTACTATATATGTATATATTTTATATTGTTTTGCATTTATATTAAAAAAACATCCAAAATACCAAATTAGTTGTAGAAGACATGAAAACATGCATATTTGTACATGAATCAAGATAGATATGGCATCCATTGTACATCAAGGATTAATTATTCTAGCATCAACCATCTAGAATCTAGATTCCTGTTCTCTTGTTTAGCCTTTTCCTCTACTTTAATTCTATAGGGATGTTAGTCAACATTGCCTAATTTTGATCAAATAGCTTAATCCAAGCCTTATAATATTGTAGAGAAAGCTTAACATGCCCAATGAATGATTTTGACCTGAGTGAAGGGTACATAATTGCTAAGGCTATGACAAAGGAGTTCAACAATCAACAACACCAACACTTGGGTACATATAGGGCTTGGTGCTCTTGATTAAATGCCAATCACATGCCCTCATACATGATATAATCCAATGAAACGCCACAATCCCATTGATCCTGAAAACTATTTAGTCTGTTAAATTTTGAATGGGATATGAAATTCTATTTTCTACATATGAAGTCTGATGAGGTTGGAAGTTTGGAACCACTCTCAAACATCCTGAGTCATTTCATGGTAATGTTAAAAATTTAAGTAAAAGGATAGAAATGCCACTTTTACTTTAAAAATTTAACATTACCATTAGGGAGCATCTAAGAAGCATCTAGGGAGCATCAAGGGGCGCCTTGGGAGTATTCGGAAAGTGTAGATCCTCACATAACAATTCAGAATTTCCAAAAAACAAAAAAAGCCCCGCGGAACCATGTAAACAGGCCACCTTTTCTCGGATCTGCTCACGATCTGTGGTGGATACACACCCGAACCTCCACAAATCCGCAATCGATCCTTTCCATATCCGTGGATTGGGCAACAGGAACTGCGGATCAGGCCCACACGGATCCAATTTTCCAAGAATCGGCAAAAAAAGGCGAAACCATGGATCTGATTTTCGGATCTGTAGTTCCATCGAAGGATCGGTGGCAGATCCATACGGGACGTGGTTTTGCCTCTAGATCCTTGGGGGTGGCGGGGACGGTTCCTTCAACACTAAACCAGAGTGCTCACCACACAGGGGTGAGTGCGTGCCTCTTGGTGAGGAGACCTGATTACTCACCATGAAGGGTTGAGTAAGGTCCAAACCCGATCACACGCCCGGGAAGGGTGTAGTGAGGTCTTTCAACATTTGGACCCGATCACACACCAGGGAAGGGTGGAGTGAGGTCCTCTCAACATCTAGACCCGATCACACACCGAGGAAGGGTTGAGTGAGGTCCTCAACTTCTAGACCTCACCTAACCTTGGAGGGGTTGAATGAAGTCTTGGCCTAGAGTGCTCACCAGGAAGGGTGAGTGAGTGCTTGCTAGTTGAGTTAATATCTCAACATTTTGTCCTGATGAGAGGCCTTAAAGTTTGAGGACCGATCACTCTGGAGGAGTGAGTATTGATATGCTGATGATAAGCCATGGGTTAGGTACCACCCTGGATATGGCCACTAGCGGATGTTGTTGATGGATGATGATGATGATGATGATTTGATATAATCTTTTCTTAGAGAAATTTGTCAACTTGAGAACGTCTATGACAATCATTATGAATACCTCCTTAGTTAAGAGGGAGTGTTGAATTTTGTAACTATGGTCGGTCTTCATAATGTGTATTTGGCCACTTGATTTATTTATATTGATTATTGTAAAGCATATTTAAAATACTGGAGTCAAATGAAAAATATATTTAGAGTCAAAGTCCCATTTTGACTTTTAAAAGAAGAAAATTTGAATTTTGAAATTGAAATTTTTGGCTTCAAGTTTGTTAAGTTGGCCTCATTCCAAATCAAGTCGAACTAGGTAAAGGACTCGACCCAACAAATCACTATATAAAGGCAACTTGGCCTCATTCTTCCACCACCAATTCACACTCTCTCAAGAAGACAGGTTTTGGGCATCCTAGTGAAGATCAAGACGGACAAGGAGGACGAAAAGGATGAATTTGATCTCTCTCTCTCTCTCTCAAGCTCGTATGTGTGGATAGACTCAGATAATCTCTCTCTTTGAGTTCGCGTATTTCTGGGCAGTTTATGTTGTAGGGGTCAAAATTTCTAGGCAATTGTTAGGGGCCAAAAATCTGGGATTTTGACAGTTGCGGGAGGGATGAAATTCTGGGTTAGATTAGGTAGAGTGAAGTGTTGGATCAGGTTGGGAGACTTGACTTGGAGGGGTTGACCAAGGTTGATGATTGGTATAGGTATGTCTCTTGTTGAACAAAAGAATTTCTCTATTGAAAAGGTTGTTGGGTTTTCCCAGAGCAAATCTTGTCTTCTCTTTGTGCATTACTACATTGTGATCTCTACTGTTCTTGTATGGTTGAATTTTTGAAGTATAATTGACGAATGATATACTAGAATAATTTAAAAAAAAAGATCAAAATTAAATGTAATTATCGATTTTTCAGAAATATTGTGCTAGACTCTATTGCACTTAGAAAATCAACAGGGGTCCCTCATGGTATCAAGCAGCACGTGGGGTCATAAAATAGCCCAACGCTCTCCTTTGGATAGGCAACGCTACATCATCAAGGTCAAACTCCCTCTCTCTTTGTGCAATGGATGGTACGACGTTTGCTACTCTAGGAGGAGGTAGGGAAGTCACCTCGTGAAGCCTCTACTGCTGTGATGAGAACGACTTGACAAAACCTTCTCAAGATCAAGTGAAAATAAACAATCATTAGGTAACAACAACCATAGATGCATAATAGTGAACCATACTTAATGTTAGGGGCACAGTTAATACTTCACACAAAGATCGCCTTCAAATATCTAACTACACCAAAACCCATATAAATGCTCCCTCTCTTATGTTAGGGATGACTAGATGGAGAACCCTATTAGGTGTTTCCAAATTCCAAGGGGAAGTGGCAGGGCTTAGGTTAACCCAAATCCATAGGTGGATGTGATGATGGTGGCAATGGAGTGGGCATGAATTCAACACTTAGTGCCATATCCAAGTTATTAGTTAAGTTTATGATTTGGAGATGGCCACAATCAGTGTGAGGTTTGAGGACAAGTTGGAGGCCACATATAACTTCATTCCCTGGAAAGCAAGGGTTTCACTAATTGTCATGGAGAATGGCATGTGGGAGTTTTTAACACCAAACTCACCATGCTTAGAGATGTTGTAGATCTGGTCATCGACAAAAGGATGTGACATCTAGAAGGATTATCTTGGATGTGGTGTAGGATCACATGATTATTCACCTTTCTAAGAAGAATATAGTAAGGGATATGTGGGAGGCTTTGATGAAGTTATACCAAAGCGATAATATCAACAGGAAGATGGTGTTAAAATAGAAACTCAAGAACACCAAGATGACCATATTAGATACAGTGACCTCTTATCTCACTAAGATCGCAAGTTCGTGATGAGTTGGTTGTAGTTAGAGAGGTTGTGATAGATGGAGAGATGGTAAGGATGGCCCTGAATGGCTTCACCAAGCCATGGACTCCTCTCATCAAGGGCATCATGGTATGAGAGAACCTTCCTAATTGGGATAGGCTGTGGGGTGGTTTCATCTAGGAGGAGATCCAGGAGGAATGTCTATTAGGAGGGAAACACAAGAGTGATGATGAGAATCATGCTCTTGCTAGTTAGGCAATGAAAAACAAAGGAAAAGGTTCAAGTAGGAGTGAGTATTCAACCTCACAATGGAACAAAGAAGAAGGAATTGTCTAAAGTCAATTGTTTTGCATGTCATAAGATAGGATACTATCCAACACAATGTGTAGAGATAGATAAGGGCAAAAACAATGCGCAACTAGTTGTAGTTGCATCAACAAATGACCAAGCAAAAGAATTTGCCAGGAAGTTTGAGATAGAATTCACACTTATTTCCTACTTTCCTTGAGCACCATACCAATTGGTGCATGGCTATTGGATAGTGGAGCCACACGTCATATGACAAGAGCATGGGAGCTATTTGATAGCCCGATAGAGTGGAATTGAGAGAGGCATGCGAAGTTTTGTTTTGATACCAAATATGGTATGAAGGGAGTCAGGACAATGTTATTCTAGCTTGGGTTAGGAGGCATGTTGAAAGTGAAGGATGTGCTAGGGATGCCAAAAATCAGGAGAAGTTTACTCTTAGTCTCTATGATACAGAAGAGGGATTTTGTTGTAGCATTCCTATATGAATAGGCACTGATTAGATGCATGGAATCCCACTTTGATGAGGGTCCATCGTTGGAGTTAGAGAGAGCAACATGTATAGGCTAAAGGGCCAGCTTATTCGAGCAATGGAAAGCAAAAGGATAGTAACAAAGAACGAGGAGCAGGAAGCTCTAAAGGTTGAGCAAAGTAGAGGGAGTCATCCTTCAAGTTTAAGTGGGGAGGACCAACCAACAGATTCTTCCAAGTTTGTCAAGAAGGTCTCATGTTATGAGATGACTTTACAGGATGTTCAAGAGCAACAGGATTCTAGGAGCAAGTTCAAAGGGAGTAGGTCTTCAAGGAAGATTCCAAACTAGATGGCAGGGAAGGCTACCAGTTTAGAGGAAGCGACCATGGTAGCAGATATAGTGTTGGACATTGTTTTAAGATTGGAGCCAGTTACAGGTGGTAGAAGTACCTCCCTCGCTAAAAGGGAATGTTGATGTTTGTAGCTCGGGTAGGTACTTATACACAGGCCTAAGTGTTTTGTTAAGATATGGTATGTTCTATGCTTATAACAGTTTACTTCTTTTTCTTATTATATTCCACGGATTAGCAATCACATTTACATAAAGTAAAGTGCAGATAAAACATTAAACAATTGACAGAAAACAAGCCAAGACAAGAGACACAAGATGTGGCGGCTAGCTAGGGACAAACCCCACAATGTGTGGGGAAACCCTTTGATCAAATCTTCTTTTATCTTCAATAATACAGCAAAGAGAAATAGTACAATAAATCTGATTTATATCAGCAGTAGCAAACCCTAGATCAACAGTGTTAGCGTGAGCGACTTCATCATCAAACTAGGGCAGATGATATCTCACAAACTGACCGTTGGATCGGCATGATTCCACCACCAGAGGTTGCAGCTTCCGGAGGAGGTTCAGATGAACCTATAGCATAGTTCGGATGAGGAGATCTTCTAGTCCACGCAGGTCAAACTTTACTTCTGCAGTTGTAGCTTCAGTTTCAACAACTTCCTTCAAACTAGGGCAGTCGATATCTTGCAAACCGTTTGTTGGATTGACTTGATTCCACCACGAAAAGTTGTGGCTTTTAGAGGAGGTTCAGATGAACCTACAGCACAGTTCAGATGAGGAGATATTCTAGTTTACGCAGGTCAAACTTTACTTCTACAGTTGCAGCTTCAGTTTCAACAGCTTCCTTTAAAATAGGGCAGTCGATATCTTGCAAATCGTCCATGGGATTGACTTGATTCCACCACCAAAAGTTGCGGCTTTCAGAGGAGATCCAAATGGACCTACAACGCAGTTCTATGGAGGAGATCTGATGGTCAACGCTGGTCAAACTTTGGATTTGCAGTTGCAGCTTCAGGTTCAATAGCTTTCGACTTCACATGTGTGAGAGAGAGACCCTTTTCTGCGCAATAGAGAAGAGACTCTTTTCTGCGCAGTAGAGAGAGAGATGCGATGAGATGAGTGAGTCCAAATGAGGAAAAGTCCTCCTATATTTATAATTTTATACACAACGTTGGTGTTTGAATAGATGCGACTATTGGGCTTTTGAGCCTACATGAGTTGTAGGTCAGCTTGATAATAATTCCATAATCAAAATAAATTCATATCTCCATGAATACTTATCGGAATCGGATGATCTTTATATCAATCCTACACCTCTTGACGAGAGGAATCTAATAAAAATATTATCAACCATGAATAAGATGACCCACATGAAGTTTTGCCCTGGTTGCTAGTTTTAACACTCCCTCTCAACTAGGGAGAACTTCATCTGCAATCTGTCTATCGGTCGTTACTATTCATCCATCAAATGCACTGCCATGTACAGCCTGACCCTTGCCTTGCTCTGCTCTATTCTGCCTATTCTGCTTTGGCTTATTTTGCCCTGTACTGATCTGTATTGATCTGCTCCGCATTGTTTTGTTTTGCTCTGCTTTTGTCCGAATTATGAAGAAGAAGAATTGATCGAGGATGTATCATACTGACTCAAAGTCAGTCTCAGAGTATGTACCACTGGTTCCAGACCAGTCTCAACCAACCCGAAGTCAGCGTCATAGTGAGTACAACTCCACTGGTCCCAGACCAGTATCATCCTCCACTGACTCAAAGTTAGTCTCAGAGTGCGTACCACTGGTCCCAGACTAGTCTCAACCGACCCGAAGTCAGCTTTATAGTAAGTACCACTCCTACCACTGGTCCCAGACTAGTCTCAATCGACCCGAAGTCAGCTTCATAGTAAGTACCACTACTACCACTGGTCCCAGACTAGTGTTGCAGACCAGTGTTAACCGACCCAAAGTCAGCGTCATAGTATGTACCACTCTCACTGGCCCCAGATCAATACTGCACCAACACGAAGTCAGTCTCAGAGTATGTACCACTGGTCCCAAACCAGTCTCAACCGATCCGAAGTCAGTGTCATAGTAAGGTACAACTCCTACCACTGGTCCCAGACCAGTGTCATTGATCCCAGATCAATGGAGGTCATCCTAGCGCAGGGAGTACGGTAGATACAATGATGCGTCCATCGGTACTACTATGGTCCCTAACTTCATTTCCCTGCTCATTGATCAG